>WNWK01009387.1:0-77113 GCA_009830355.1 Cherax destructor | reverse complement strand
AACAGATTTTAAACAAAAATTTAACACTTTCCATTAGCACTTCAAAATTAATTTTGATTTTCAAACTTTCTAAAAATACGCAAAACCCTATATACACACGCCTTCCATGTATATACTGAGATATACACACGCCTTCTATGTATGTACTGAGATATACACATGCCTTCCATGTATGTACTGAGATATACACATGCCTTCCATGTATATACAGAGATATACACACGCCTTCCATGTATGTACAGAGATATACACACGCCTTCCATGTATGTACCGAGATATACACACGCCTTCCATGTATGTACTGAGATATACACACGCCTTCCATGTATATACAGAGATATACATACGCCTTCCATGTATGTACAGAGATGTACACACTCTTCCACGTATGTACAGATATATACACACGCCTTCCACGTATGCACAGAGATATACACACCTCTAGGAGGTATAATACAGTGGTAGATACACACGTCTTGGTGTATACGACCATCCTGGTTACTGTAGGGCGCTGGATAACACGCTAGTTGGTTAGTTAATGGGTTTCCAACCCTATCGACTACACGAAATTCATTAAGACACGACAAGAATCTTTAATACCTAAAGCAGGGATTAAAGTATACCCCAGTGCATATACGCTAGAGAATATACACTTTCGGGGTATATATCCTGGGACACATTCAGACAATAGACTCTGAGAGAGTCAGGTGTGAAATGCCGAAATTGTTCGTTAATTCACTTGGGTGAGCGAAGCCTGAAGCCCCGTTTGACACTTTTGGCCGAATCTTAGTGTCAAACATTGACTGAGTGAAACGTCGAAGCCTTGCTTGAGTGCAGATCGTTAGCGCACTCAGCTCACACACTGAGATCCGTGGGTCGATCCCCGGTACGGGTGAAAACATTAGGACGTGTTTCCTTAAGACACCTGCTGTCCATGTTCACCTAGCAGTAAATTAGGTACCTGGGTGTTAGTCGACTGGTGTGGGTCGCATCCTGGGGACAAACTGCCCTGAAATGCTCTGCATAATAACAAGCGGCTTTCTATATAGTAGTATGTCATTGATGTCAGCTATGGTCTGTATACCTTGTACATGTACTGGTAGAAATAAAGATATTATTATTATTATTATTATTATTATTATTATTATTATTATTATACATGATTAAGGAGTCAGTATCTTATTCAAGATATATATATATATATATATATATATATATATATATATATTTTTGTTTTATGTGTGTGTACTCACCTAGTTGTGGTTGCGGGGGTGAATCACAGCTCCTGGCCCGTCTCTTTACGGGGGTCGCTACAAAGGTCACTTTTCCCTGCTCCATGAGCTTTATCATACCTCTCCTTAAAACTATGTATGGTTCCTGCCTCCACTACATCATTTCCCTAAACTATTCCATTAATGACAACTCTGTGACTGAAGAAATACTTCCTAACATCCCTGTGATTCATCTGAGTCTTCAACTTCCAACTGTGACCCCTTGTTTTTGTGTCCCATCTCTGGAACATTCTGTCTCTGTCCACCTTGTCGATTCCTCTCAGTATTTTATATGACATTATCATATCCTCCCTATCTCTCCTGTCCTAAAGTATGTGTGTGTGTGTGTGTGTGTGTGTGTGTGTGTTGACTGAAAGATTCAGACTATGTTACATGTGATGTCTGTGCACTACAATGAAGACAGGTATTAACTGAATAATGGTGAAGGCTCTATTTTTAAGAATCATCCTTCCTTAGTCCGGAGACAGCCGGCATGAATAAGGTAACCGGCTCAAAAAAAAATCATTAATATTATCAAATATAACAGAAATGCACCCCATTTTCCGGCCGTCTCCCCACCAAGCCAGGGTGGCCCGAAAAAAGAAGAAACACTGTCACCATCATTCACTCCATCACTGTCTTGCCAAAAGGCACAACACACTACAGTTCTGAAATTGCAACATTAACACCCCTCCTTCCAGAGTTTTTATCTATCTCTGCTATGATTTGTTTTGGTTAAAGGAGTTTGAAGACTATCGACTATTAGTGTCATTAATGCGTGTTACCTGGTCACCATCAGACAGAATTCTCTAATACCTAAAATAGTGATTTACGTAAATTCTCCAGCATACACTCAGAAATACACCTCTCAGGTTATATCCACTGAGATATACATCTCTCAGGGTATATCCTTTAGGATATACATCTCTCAGGTTATATCCACTGAGATATACATCTCAGGGTATATCCACTGAGAAATACACCTCTCAGGTTATATCCACTGAGATATATACATCTCTCAGGGTATATCCACTCCAGAGAAATACATACAGGAGATGTACACTGAGATATACACCTCTCAGTGTATATACACTCGAGACATCCACCACCTCCCTCAATGTATATACACCTCACAGTATATGTACACTGAGATATACATCTCACAGTGTATATACTGAGATATACACCTCACAGTGTATATACACTGGGTATACATCTCAGGGTATATCCACTCAGAGAAATATACTTCTGAGGAATGTACTGAGATATACACCTCTCAGTGTATATACATCCCTTATGCCTTGGACATATTTTCCGTAACGTAATAATTATGTTACATACTGGCTTTAAATATAGACTCTATGAAGAGATCACAGAAAAACAGACTCCACTCAAATAGCTTCTAATAAACTGGTGAAGTATCAAGACGGCTTCTCAGATTTATTTGGTACTATAGAAAGGTGCTATGCAAGCATCTACTTCATTCGATTTACCTGTATTTATAATCAGATGAATAGTTCCAAGTGGTTGTGGTATACTAGACTTACCACCTTGTAACTTGGGACAGGTGGCCTTAGTATGGTCGATGCTGGCGTAGCGGGTAATGAGCTCAGTCTCGTTTCGTGCATCTTTCTGGCGTTGTGTCTCAACTCCAGCTTCCATAGCTCTGTCCACGATGATCTCTGTCAACACCAGCTGGCGGGAAGAAATGTTTGGAGAAAAATCGGCCAATGATCGGTTCGCCTCAAAGGTGTCTGCAAGCTTAGCCGCATCTATTGCAGTTGCTACTACTCAAGGTTGATCAGGCCTTGATCCACCGGGAGGCCTGGTCGTGGACCGGGCCTGGGAGGCCTGGTCGTGGACCGGGCCTGGGAGGCCTGGTCATGGACCGGGCCTGGGAGGCCTGGTCGTGGACCGGGCTGCGGGGGTATTGATCCCCGGAATACCCTCCAGGTAGACTTCAGGCAGTTATAATTAGGTATACCAATTCACTAAAATTAGAAACACTAGCTGTTTTATACTACTTGGTGAAGATTTTACATTGAAGTCAGATAAAATCAACTTGAGGCTGACCGGACTGACGCGTGTTTACTTTGAATTCTAGCCTATATTTGCCTTCGTAATGGTGTAATCAAAGAAGTCTTCATCACTTTAACCAGCAGTGAAATTCTGTGCTTTACCATACAATGCTTTATAAACCAGTGCTTCCCAATGCTGGAATGGTCATCACAGAGCTCGAGTCTGGGTTTCGAAAGACTAGAAAAACTGCTGAGGCTCGGAATCACAGACACGACGTACCAGAGACACCGACTTCTGAACACTGAAATTGTCATTATCAGTACGCAGAAACTGTCTCCTATTCTTCTTGTTATTATATTCCTCCTTAGCAAAGGCACGCTGCTTCCTGGTTTGCTAAAGATTTAATTTGGCTAACTCAAGCACTAACGAAGCTGACTGACCCCGAGACATGCTCGGTTTCACCCCCGTTTCCACAGATGACAAATTGTCCTGCATGTGTTCCGGAGTTTGTCTTTCCCCATTACGAGTAAGAAAATAAGCGGGGATCGGTGATTTACAGTTACCGTAGCAACTGAAGTACTAGGTTGAAATTTCATATTTTATAAGTCAGACCTTAGCTTGTTGCTTATACACTCACAAAGCTATGGAGCAGTTAGAGTGCGTTGATGCTTAATGCCATTTAAACAAACGATTCGCCAGCAACGTCATAGAGATAGTCTGGGCAAATTTTACAGGGTATACGCTGCCACTAAACGCCTAACACACGACGGTGGCATAATCAATCCGCATTCAAACACAGCACTAACCTGTAGCAATACGCAAAACATACTAATAGCTTGTAGCAGTAGCATACAACAGCTTAAGCAGCCCAACAACGTAGGTACGCTTGGATCACAGAGACAATGCAGAGGACAAGGGTTTGAGGACAGGCACCCCATATTACGAACACAGGTGAAGTCTTGTGGGCCTGTACACCTGCTCGTAAGCGAGTCAGCAAAATACTCAACTAGCAGTTTTGTGGACAAATCAAAGGACAACAGAATATATATTACAGTATATACAGCGAGTATTTACAACAAGGGAATTGCAAGTAAGAGACACGGTGAGAACCGTCTTCGACAAGAGTAGAAGGAAGACTTCCTATTCTGTTCCACGAATGCAAGATATCGCTTCACAGATTTTTTGGGTTTTTCGTGATTTGCTGACGAACCAACAATTAGCATAGCATTGAGGCCCCGACCGCTATACTTGGAAGGCATGCCTATATGAGCATGTGGCATACATCATGCCATAGTCAGGAATAGTTTAAATTCCTCACAAATCCTATTAATTATAAATAGATATAATTTATATAACCTTGAACTAATATTCATATTGAAATCAATACTATTTTCATGAAACGTTTCGATTATATTTCGCTCAACCATAGACCTGCTTGATACAACTTTTTCGGCCTTTTGAAAGTCAACTGTGTGGGTAATAATCTATCACATGAATAAAGAGAGGATTAGACTCTTGTCCAGTTCTAATACTTTAATTATATTGTTATAATCTTTGATGGGTGTTTTAGATCATTCGTTATTTCATAAATCTTCAATATTTCCTTATCTATGAACTCTGGGCGCAGCTTCCAAAAACATGGAGGATAATACAGAGTTTAATTTTGTCATGATGTGAAGAATAACAGTGCATATAAGAGCAGTTATTTGTGGGTTTTCTGTATATTTAGAATTTGAATTCTTATTATATATTAACGTAGTATTAATATATATATATATATATATATATATATATATATATATATATATATATATATATACAGGGACATAAGTCAACAGTATCAATGTGTCCCAGTAGGATCAGAGACCATGGGATCATGGGGAAAAAAATGCAACACGTTTCCTTAAAGAACTGGGTTCCAGACTCATCGAGACCACCAGGGAAACAAGGGCAGTCACTTTCATGTTCCAGCGCCTCAGCGTGGCCATCCAGAGGGAAATGCGTGCTGCATACTGGGCTCGCGTCCGGCTTCGGAGGAAATTCATAATCTTTGATATATTATACCAATGTATTCATGATCATGTTTGTGTTTTCTGTCAATGTATTCTGTCTATTAATAAAGCACTCATATAATATATATAGGGAGTGGTAGGAGAAGAAAATATTCTTACAGCTCCGGGGAGAACCTCGAGTTCTCCCTGAGGTATTTTTATATATATATATATATATATATATATATATATATATATATATATATATATATATATAGGTAGTATTAAGGTAGCTTGCTAGTTGAATGGATAGGAAAGCTGAAATATATTTTAAACACATTAGTAGAAAAGTATAAACGAAATTTAGTACATTGTGTATTAGGGCTGGGCATGGCGACGCAGGATCGAGTCCTAACAAGCCACAGTTCTGTTAATGATTCAAAATGACTTGTTTCGTGTTTTCTTTAATGTATAAACTGATCGTGAAGGCTGCTACCCCAAACAGGATAAGGTTGAAATTAGCCTTTGAGGCTCCACGACCGTATGTTCTCGCACCAGGAAAAACACGCTCAGTTCCGCTGGGCGCCTGGTGTTTGAGACTTTGTGGTTCAATGGATAGAGTGATTGCACTCTTTGTCCTGTTCTCACAGCCGTAGTTTTATTAATGATTATATATATATATATATATATATATATATATATATATATATATATATATATATATATATATAGGTGATGAAAAAATAAATTAAATAAAACATAATTCCTCACATGTACTCACCTCTTATTCAGTGGGAGTGTTATGTACTCGCCTCTCCTTGTGTGTGGGGGATGGGGCAAGTTATGTACTCACCTCTCATTCTGTGGGAGGGGGAAACCGTCAAGTGCCCACGAGATAGTGGGTGTGGGAGTGCCTGATGCGATACACTTGAGAGACACACTCGGCCCAGGAGTTAGTGTCTGGCTGATGAACTTGTACTCCAGCTGAGGCGGGGACGCTGTCGAAGAACATTGTCAACTGTTATTATTAGTAGTAGTAGCAGCAGCAATAGTATTAGTAGTAGTAGAGGTAGTAGTAGTAGTAGTAGCAGCAGCAGTAATAGAAGTAGTGGTAATAGTAGTAGCAAGAGTATTTCCTCTCTATTCATCATCTTAATATTATTATTGTTGTTGTTTTTTGTTTTTGTTGTTTTATATTAACTGCTATTTTCATTATACCCATATTGGTTATTTAGCTCACAATCTGGTGGAGGTTCGGTGCTCCTCTATTGATTCACTGTCTAAATGTTATTCTCGGATATTGTCTTAACGTTGTTGCGTACGATACTATTAGCATGTGTTATTATGGTAACTTAGAGGTGGCTATTGTTGTGTTTACATTGTTGAGTGAATATTGAAGCATTGCCACGTGTTGTTATGGTAACTAAGAGGAATATATCGTCATAAACAGATAATATGGACATGGAAGGGAACGTAGTGGACATGAGAAGGAAACGAAGTGGACAAGGGAAGGGAACGTAGTGGACAAGGGAAGGGAACGTAGTGGACATGAGAAGGAAACGAAGTGGACAAGGGAAGGGAACGTAGTGGACATGAGAAGGAAACGAAGTGGACAAGGGAAGGGAACGTAGTGGACAAGGGAAGGGAACGTAGTGGACATGAGAAGGAAACGAAGTGGACAAGGGAAGGGAACGTAGTGGACAAGGGAAGGGAACGTAGTGGACATGAGAAGGAAACGAAGTGGACAAGGGAAGGAACGTAGTGGACAAGGGAAGGAAACGTAGTGGACATGAGAAGGAAACGAAGTGGACAAGGGAAGGGAACGTAGTGGACAAGGGAAGGGAACGTAGTGGACATGAGAAGGAAACGAAGTGGACAAGGGAAGGGAACGTAGTAGACAAGGGAAGGGAACGTAGTGGACATGAGAAGGAAACGAAGTGGACAAGGGAAGGGAACGTAGTGGACAAGGTAAGGGAACACATACATAAGGATGTCAGGTATGGTTATATACTAAGTTAAGTTACATGCAAGGGCTACACACTTATTCTACACCTTAACTGGCTGCAGTTATTAGAAGCACACAAACCACACATTCTGTATATATGTAATGCTCACTCAAGCGCAACATCAACATATATAACGTTCACTCTCAGGCTCCTCCAACATATTAAGCTTTCTCAGGGGAGACATAAACATATTATTCTTACTCAGGACCTACAAAAACACATCATTCTCACTCAGGGAGTCAGGGGAAACACAAACATTGTTCTTATTCATAGGCTTTCCACCTAACAGATAACACTCACTTCCAAACACCATCTCTCTTCCAAACACCATCCCACTTCCAAACACCATCCCACTTCCCAAACACCATCCCACCTCCCAAACACCATCCCACCTCCCAAACACCATCCCACCTCCCAAACACCATCCCACCTCCCAAATACCATCCCACCTCCCAAACACCATCCCACCTCCCAAATACCATCCCACCTCCCAAACACCATCCCACCTCCCAAATACCATCCCACCTCCCAAACACCATCCCACCTCCCAAATACCATCCCACCTCCCAAACACCATCCCACCTCCCAAACACCATCCCACACAAGGGAATACTTGTAGGTTTGGATTTCGATACGTTGTGGGCACATTTGGAGAAACACAAGTGTTCTTCAGGGTGTTTATTAAGTCGATATGTCACGTCATCTGCGAGTGTATCCCCAGCATACGTTGACTGTGCTATGTCCCGAAGCAAGCCATGGTGAGCCAGGGTTTTGAAACTAGAGGTCAGCGTTAGTGACCTCTACATTCCCTCTACATACCCAGTGATGGCTAACATACTACATATCTTCCACTGACAGCTCGGATTACGCTAAAAAAAATTACTGCACTGAATTACTAGAAAGTAGTGAAACTAACTCTCAATTACTGAAATTTGAATGAAAAAATACAAAGAAATAGGCTTGTAAAGATTAAGTACTAAGGAGGTAGGTGGGTATAATGTTTGTCAGGAAACAGGACAAGTGTTTCCTGACGTGGGTCTTAGTTATATGATGAACCACAGCTGGAGCTTTTGGTCATCTGACCGAGAACTTCCGCTGGCTTACCGGTCCACCTATTTTAAAAGTCATTGTTATGATTATAAGCATTAAGGTCTACTGAGGAGTATGCGTTGTATTCAATAATAAAATAATGAAATAAAAGTAAAGTAAATTTATCATTGTAGGTACAGGTATAATACAGTAAAATAAAGAATATGAAAAATGCTAACATGGAAACATATGAGCAAAGAAAGAGAGGCCTAGCTTCTCCCTACGAGCCCCGTGAGGGCGGGGAATGTGGCTAGGCCTGGGGACGATTGGTCCCAACGATGAGGGGGTACTTGTACCTCCTCCCATGGGAGACAGAGGTCTCAAGACACTCCCACCTCAGGGAGCCAAGGCCGGGTCGGGAGAGTACCGGCGAATCAACAACAACAACAACGTTAAGCAGGTTGACTCTTCCTTAGGACACAGTTTGAAGCAACAAATTACTCAGAGTAAAATTATCTGTTAAACTGAACAAAATGCAGCAGTAAGCTAACTCACAGTAAAGAAAAATATTCAAGGTAAAAATTCATCAAATGAAAAGAAAAATCTAGAATAAACACACAGTACAGTGGATCCTCAAAACCGAAAAAATAGCTAAAACACTGGAATAAATGTCTTGCTTGCTGAGAAGCAGGGAACATAACTTTGCAAAATAAGACAATATCAGCCAAAATAACGAAAAATATATATAAAACAATTAAATTTGGCATAAAAGAAAAATTAAATAGGGTAACACTACAGAAAAAATGTCAGAGAGGAACACTAGGAAATGTTATATACAATGATAATAATCACAAACAATTAAAAAAATATATTATTTAACAAGATGTTTCACTGAAAGAAACATCAACACACCAAAGCTAGAGAAAAATATTAGTAAAGAAGGTACTGCAGTCAGATGAAGGAAACAAAGTACATAAGGCAATGAACTTAATGCAAACAAAGTCTGAAAATAGAATAATATTAAATAAACACGAGGCATTAGTTAGTGAACACTTACGTAGCATCACATTGAACACAGAGTCACATTAGGAAAATTGATGTAAATAAAGAACATAAATGTGTAGTACATTACACTGACTCAGAATTACACTGAGTATATAACCACACACTAGAAAAGTTAATAAAGGCCGTAAATATGCCCTGTGGAACTGTGCTGACTGGTAACACTTGGCGAAAAAGTATATAGTCACAACACAGTACAGCATATGCTGGGAGAAGCAGCTTATATAATGCAGTCAGGTGAGTAGAAGCAGGAGGAGGCGGAGTCACCACTGGACAAATCCACTAGCGTAAGTAGATGATGCCTGTAGCTTAGATACCAAATGTTGGACGAGTATCTCATTCTTCAACTCGTAGGTTTTCAAAATAATTTTCATAAAGAGTTCTTAAATACAGTGTCTTTTGCCTTTGTTAATAATTCACACGGAATTATGGTCCTAACACAACACTATAATAATTAATAAAATAATACACAGTGATACACACGTCCAGCAGAATCATCGACTAGTGAAGTTGAGAGACGAGGGCGGTGAGAGAAGCTAGTGCAGGTGGCCACTGCTGTGTTTGTTTATACCATCAGCTGACAACAAGGAGGAACACAGCTGTCTGAAACAGCGGCTAACATCATTGCTACTTTGCAAAAAACTGGTTAGGTACATTGCTGGTAAGTATAGGGCGGTACGTATAGGTAGGAGCAAGTCAGTGGTTTACTGTACACTATGCAACCCCATGTAAACCATATTAAGCTTCCTTGACAGGTAAGGTATTAACCAAACGAAAAGTACGTACTTGTAGGCACAACCAATGATCCACAGATGAAGAAATGGGGCTTGGAACAAGGTACCTTGTTTGGCTTGAATTGCTGTGGACAGGAACAGTGGAGAAGACAGCACGTACAGGGCCCACAAACAGATACAGACAAACTCATAACAGGGATGGTTTAACGCTGACTGGGTTGCTAGCTTTCTTGTTGCTTGATTATATGTTTGCTGGCGTGCTCGCAATGCATAAAATCTGGTAACTCCAGACTTGATGGATCGCATGAGTCCAAGAAACAATAACAATGAGACTCATTAGACATCATAAGAGAGTGGAACAAGGCCGTTGACTGTCAATCCTGGCGGGAAGGGTGACGGTACCATCCATCCACCACTCCATGATGTAGACTCCACTGTACACCACTCAATTCGCTAGAATTCGTAAGAATTTCACCATCACTAACACCATTTGTTGTGTTTTTGGGGTTCGAAACGTGGGTGCGTTTGTTGAAATGTACAACTGTTGTGCAAGAGTATCCTAAGTATATCCTTGCCCTGTGGCAAGCAGTGGCGAGCCAGGGATTTGAAACTAGAGGTTAGCGTCAGTGATATTTACATTCCTTACCTTAACAGCTAACATACTACATACATACCATTGACACACACACGTCATACTCACACATGGGGGGCGAAACACTTATACACATAATACTCACTCAGGGAACACTTTCACACATTATACTCACGAGTCCTCTTACACACATTATACTCACGAGTCCTCTTTCACACATTATACTCACGAGTCCTCTTTCACACATTATACTCACGAGTCCTCTTACACACATTATACTCACTTTGGTGCAACATGGAGCTCCATGGAGCTGAACTATTCTCCAGGCTGAGGGACTGACCACTTCAAACTATTTCTCCAAGGTTGATGGACTGATTACATTATCTTTAGTTCTCCACTACTCTTGCTGCCTACAATATTCTCCTCTGTATTTGACCGCTGAAGCCTACCACGTAGGCGAAACGTTTCAGCAGTAAAGATACCAAACTGCTGCACTACAAGTGTATACTGATGCGGGTCTTAGTCATATGATGACCCGTCGCTAGAGCTTTTGGTCATCTGACCGAGGTCTTCCGATGGCTTACTGGTCCACAACTTTAAAAATTATGGTTATGATTATAACTGCTTCAAAATATGTCTTACTCATCAACTTGTCGCCATTTTATACCATTTTAAACTATACATTATGCCCACACAGGGGCTACACCAACGCATTATGCTCACTACAGATATACACCAACGTATTATGCTCATTACAGGTATACACAAACGCATTATCCTCACTACAGGTATACACCAACGTATTATGCTCACTACAGGTATACACCAACGAATTATGCTCACTACAGGTATATACCAACGCATTACGCTCACTACAGGTATACACCAACGCATTATGTTCACTCAGGTATTTACCAACGCATTATGCTTACTCAGAGGCTCCTCCAACACATTATACTCAGTATACACAGTCACACTATGCTCACTTTACGGACGACATAAATACACTTTACTCACTCATGGCTTGCACAAACTTTAATGATCATTCAGGGGCTACACAAAAGAATAAACTTACTCATTAGGAACACCAGCACATTATGCTCACTCAAGGCACCGTGTTCATGGCACCTTTTTCTCATACAAGGACAAAAAAGCTTAATTAAGGTCCTCAAGAATATAATACTGACTCGGAGAACTAGAAATACAATGTTCATTCTGATGAGAACGTATTAAAATTCTCTAAATTATTATCATTATTATTATTTTGTTATTATTATTATTATTATTATTATTATTTTGTTATTATTATTATTATTATTATTATTATTTTATTATTATTATTATTATTATTATTATTATTATTATTAGTTGTAATAATAGTAGTAGTAACAATATATTTAATAATAATAATAAATTATTTTCATCATCATTATTATTATATCAATATTTTTAAAACACACCAGCGTCTCCCACTTAGGTAGGGTGACCCGATAAAGAAGAAACGCTTTCACCATCACTCACTCCATCACTGAACTACAAACGTATCTGGACAGGTTGAAGACCTGGTCCAGAAACTGGCTCCTGTAGTTCAATCCACCAAGTGCAAAGTCATGAAGATTGGGGACGAGCAAAGAAGACTGCAGACGAAGTACAGTCTAGGGGGCCAAAGACTTCAAACCTCACTCAAGGAAAAGGATCTAGGGGTGAGTATAACACCGGGCACATCTCCTGAGGCGCACATCAACCAAATAACTGCTGCAGCATACGGGCGCCTAGCAAACCTAAGAATAGCATTCCGACATCTCAATAAGGAATCGTTCAAGACCCTGTACACCGTGTATGTCAGGCCTATATTGGAGTATGCAGCACCAGTTTGGAACCAACACCTAGCCAAGTATGTAAGGAAATTAGAGAAAGTGCAAAGGTTGGCAAAAAGACTAGTCCTGGAGCTAATGGGCATGTCCTACGAGGAGAGATTAAGGGAGATCGACCTGACGACACTGGAGGACAGGAGAGATAGAAGGGATATGATAAAGACATAAAATATTCTGAGGAATTAACGAGGTGGACAGAGACAGAATGTTCCAGAGATGTGACCAGCAACAAGGGGTCACAATTGGAAGTTGAAGACTCGGATGAATCACAGGGATGTTAGGAAGTATTTCTTCAGTCACAGAGTTGTCAGGAAGTGGAAAAGTCTGGGAAGTGATGTAGTGGAGGCAGGATCCATACATAGCTTTGAGAAGAGTTATGATAACGATCATGGAGCAGGGAAAGTGACCTAGTAGCTACTAGTGAAGCGGCGGGGCCAGGAGCTGTGACTCCATCCCTGCAACCACAATTAAGCGAGTACAACAAGGTGAGTACACACACGTGCCAAGGGCAACGGAAACAGTGGGATGACCGAGTGAGTTTGGAGAGGCGAAAGCCAAGTGTGCTAGAGCATGGAAATAGTAGAGAAGGCAAAGAACAGGAAAACTTTAGTTAAACCGAAGAGCCAGAAATGAATATGAATGGATAATAACAGAGCGATGTAGTGGAGGCAGGATCCATACATAGCTTTAAGAAGAGGTACGAGTTAGAGAGTGGACCTAGTAGCAACCAGTGAAAGGCAACCCCTGCAACCACAGTTAGGGGCCAGGAGCTGAGTCTCGACCCCTGCAACCACACTTAGATGAGGTGAGTACACACACACACACACATATACACCTCATATTCACCCAGTTCAGACATATGGAAAATCACACACGATACTCCCCTCAGAGCTAGCGATCACGTGGTCCTGAGTTTCGAATATGTAGGTTAACAATAATGAGTGAAGCAGCACCAGAGGGATAGAAGAAATCAAACTTCAAAAAAGTGGACTACATATGTATGAGGCAATTCCTGCACTAGGTGCACTGGGTAAGAGAGCTAGAGGGGAAGACAGTAAACGAAATAATGGAACACGTGACTGTAAAGTGCAGGGAGGCAGATGAAAAGTTCATGCGAAGGGGCAACAGAAACAATGGGAAAACTAGAGGAAGCCATGGTTAACACGGAGGTGTGGAGAGGCCAAGGTCAAGTGTGCTAAAGTACTGAGAAAGTATAGAATGACATAGCATCAGAAGCCGAATCTGACCCAAAGTTGTTATACAACCACATCATTAGGAAAACGACAGTCAAGGACCAGGTGATCAGGTGGAGGAAGGAAGGAAGGAGGAGAGCTCACAGGGAGTGACAAGGAAGTATGTGAGGAGCTCAACTCAAGATTCAGGGATGTATTCACAGTGGAGACAGAGATTCTTGGTGCATCAACAAATGCTGGACAACTGAACACAATCGAGGAGGAGGTGAAGAAACAGCTTGGAGAACTAGATACCTCGAAGACGGTGGGCCCAGATAACATATCTCCATGGGTCCTGAGAGAGTGAGCAGATGCACTATGTGTGCTACTATCAATAATCTTCAATGAATCAATTGAAACAAGGCAATTGCCTGAGGTATGTCAGACAGCAAATGTAGTCCCAATTTTTAAGAAAGGAGACAGACAGAGAGCACTAAACTACAGACATGTGTCCCTAATGACAACCAGCACGGCTTTAGGGAAGGAAAATCCTGCATCTCAACCCTACTGGAGTTCTACAGTAAGATAACTGAAGAAAGGCAGGAGAGAGTGATGAGTAAATTGCATCTTCTTGGACTGTAAGAAGGCTTTCGATACAGTACCACTCAAGAAACTGGTTGAAAAGCTGGAGGAATAGGCAGGAATAGCAAGGAAAGTATTGCAGAGGATCAGAGGACCTTGAATGGAAGGAAATAAAGGGTGTTGGTACGTGTTGAGGCGTCAGAGTGGGTGAATGTGTCGAGTGGGGTTTCATAAGGGTCAGTTCTAGGTCCGGTGCTGTTGCTAGTGTATGTGAATGATATGACAGAAGGGATACAGTCAGAGATGTCACTGTTCTCAGACGACGTGAAGCTATTGAGGAGAATACAGGTGGGCGAGGATCAGTTAAGCCTACAAGGGGATCTGGATAGGCTGCAATCTTGGCCCGACCAATGGCTAATAGAGTATAACCCCAGCAAGTGAAAATTCATGAAGTTTGTGGAAGGAGAAAGGAGACCACATACAGAGTACAACCTAGGAGGTCGTAAGCTGCAAAACATACTCAACGAAATGGATCTTGGGGTGAGCATCATAGCAAACACATCTCATGAGGCGCATATCAACCAAATAATGGCTGCAGCATGGGCGCTTGGTAAACCTAAGAGCAGCGTTTCGACATCTAAAAAAGTCATTCAAGACACCATACACGGTATACGTCAGGCCCATATTGGAGTACGAAGCACCAATATGGAACCCACACCTGGTCAAGTACGCCAAGAAATTAGAAAAAGTGCAAAGGTTTGCAACAAGACTAGTCCCTGAGCTAAGGAGTATGTCCTACGAGCAGAGGTTGGATAGGGGTCACATGATTGCTTCATATAAAACACTGAAGGGAATTGACAAGGTGGATGAGGACACAATGTTCCAGAGATGAGACACAGCAACCAGGGGTCACACCTGGATGTTAAGAAGTATTTCTTCAGTCATAGAGTTGTCAGGAAGTGGAACAATCTGAAGAGTGATGTAGTGTAGGTAGGATCCTCACATAGCTTTAACAAGAGATACAATAAAGCTCATGAAACAGGGAAAGAGTGGACCTAGTAGTGACCAGTGAAGAGGCGGGGGCTAGGAGTTGTGAGTCGACCCCTGCAACCACAACTCAGGTTACTGATTTTTATGATTAACACTGCGGTAGAAAGTTTTTAGTTTGTAAAGAAAAGGGTTAGTCAATCTTCTGATTCGCTGCTTTCAAGCGCTGTCAGTAGAACTGATGCAGTTGGCGGCGTGATGTTTCCACGCTGCTGGCTGTCAGTAGAACTGATGCAGTGGACGGCGTGATGTTTCCACGCTGCTGGCTGTCAGTAGAACTGATGCAGTGGGCGGCGTGATGTTTCCACGCTGCTGGCTGTCAGTAGAACTGATGCAGTGGGCGGCGTGATGTTTCCACGCTGCTGGCTGTCAGTAGAACTGATGCAGTGGGCGGTGTGATGTTTCCACGCTGCTGGCTGTCAGTAGAACTGATGCAGTGGGCGGTGTGATGTTTCCACGCTGCTGGCTGTCAGCAGAACTGATGCAGTGGGCGGCGTGATGTTTCCACGCTGCTGGCTGTCAGTAGAACTGATGCAGTAGGCGGTGTGATGTTTTCACGCTGCTGGCTGTCAGTAGAACTGATGCAGTGGGCGGCGTGATGTTTCCACGCTGCTGGCTGTCAGTAGAACTGATGCAGTGGGCGGCGTGATGTTTCCACGCTGCTGGCTGTCAGTAGAACTGATGCAGTGGGCGGCGTGATGTTCCATTCTGGTTGTCAGTAATGAAAGTGATGAGTGGGTGGCATAAAGTTTAACAGAGACTGCTTTGGCTGCAGTGGAACTGATGCCCGTGAGGCGGCTGTTGTGTCACCCCTGCTGGCTGTCAGTAGAAAAAAAACATCACGTAGCGTATACAGATGTCACCACGCTACTGGTTCGATAGAACGATGCAGTGGTTAGTTGTGAAAAATTGTATTTCCATCGCTGCTGGCTGTCAGTAGAACTGATGCAGTGGGCGGTGTGATGTTTCCACGCTGCTGGCTGTCAGTAGAACTGATGCAGTGGGCGGTGTGATGTTTCCACGCTGCTGGCTGTCAGTTGAACTGATGCAGTGGGCGGTGTGATGTTTCCACGCTGCTGGCTGTCAGTAGAACTGATGCAGTGGGCGGTGTGATGTTTCCACGCTGCTGGCTGTCAGTAGAACTGATGCAGTGGGCGGCGTGATGTTTCCACGCTGCTGGCTGTCAGTAGAACTGATGCAGTGGGCGGCGTGATGTTTCCACGCTGCTGGCTGTCAGTAGAACTGATGCAGTGGGCGGTGTGATGTTTCCACGCTGCTGGCTGTCAGTAGAACTGATGCAGTGGGCGGTGTGATGTTTCCACGCTGCTGGCTGTCAGTTGAACTGATGCAGTGCTGAGTGACGTTCACCCTCAGTATTTAAGTTACAAAAGAAGTGAAACGCTTGACAACATTCATAATCTCATAATTCGTTCTGTGAATTTTATCAAGGTGTTACTGGAAACTCGTTGGCTGGGGAGATTACGGTTGATGGGAAGACACATCATTTCTGTTAGTGCTGACAGCCTGAATATTTTCTCCCTACTAGGAAAGTAAGTAAAGCTGAGATGCTCATTTTACAGTACCCCTTCTGCATAAGGGGACTTGTTTACCTGGAGGACTAGAAATATGTTGTGCCTAATCACTGAGCTCAGTGTCATGATGTCAGTCTTCCAGGGAAGCTGCTTGTTGGCTCATTGCAAGTTTATGGTGGGGCTTTATCTAGTGACCTTGAGCAGTCTTTATTGTAAGCATATCAAATACACCAAATATATCTGAATATATCTAAATAAACCAAACTATACTTAGATATCATCAGTTATTATTATTATTAATTATAATTACCATCATTATTTTAATTATTATTATTAATTGTTGTTGTTATTATTCATTCAGCGCAATTAGTAGTGGAAGCTCGATCCTCCGTCTGCTAATCGTGATATGGACAATATGCAAATTCAACCAATTATATTCACATACACCCAGATATACCTGACCATATCCACTTAAAGCTAAAAATATCCAATTTTCTTTAGTTTATTCGCGCACAGGCAACCTATGTGCGAATAAACTAAAGTGTATAACAGAATACGAGAGCAGTTGTATACGTGGGGTGTCAGGAAGAATACCTCGCAAGTCTCCACGGATATTTATTACCAGCGAACTTGTCCAACCTCCACGGTAAATATTAGCTGAGGAAGTCTCGTCCTCATTCATTGTTTTCTCCCCTTTTCCTTTTCCTCCTCGACTTCATGGTCTTCCTTCCTCCTTCCTTCATTCATCTTTGTCTATTCTCTCCATCGTCTTCCTTCCTGCATCTTGCCTCGTTTTCTTCTCATCCATCATCTTAACCCTCCTCATCTTCCCGTATTTTCTAACCCCTTGTCTTCTCCTCCTCTTGTTCTTTGTTCTGCTCTTCCTCCTCCTCCTCTTCTCTCAATTTTCTTCCCCCTCCTTCATCTCTCTGCTTTCACTCTAGCACAAACGATAAGGTTAAACACTACAGATCGATCGAGGCTCCACGGTGGTGTCTTCCTAACACTGCTGTTACTTATTTACTGTATGTGAGGAATACATTTTGTCTAAATATGCTACACCTTCCTTTGCTCTAATTCTCTCAGAAATACTTTTGGATTATCCTCAGCTTATTTTCGCTTATAGATAGAACGTACAGCTTCTTTCCTTTTATAACATTCACAATTATCATCTGTACAACAACCACGCAAATTCAAACATCCCAACTTTCGCCTTTTTCGGAGGAAGAATTCTCATCCACTCTTACATGGAGACGAAAGGAAATATTATAAAAGCAGGAACGAAATGAGCACGGGAAAGACTTGGGAATAATTATGTTAGTTGACCTTTCTTTCCAAGAACACACTAAGACAAAGGTCACGACAGCCAGGAGGATGACGGGGTGGGTAATGAGAACCTTCAAAACATGGAAAATAATGCCAGTAGTGATAGTTTTCAATTGGTATTTTGCTCAGTGTTGACGGCCCCGTTCAAGGCAGGGGAAATATCAGAGCTGGAATGGATATAGAGATCGTTTAGTGCCCACATGGAGACAATAAGTCATTTAAACTACTGGGAACGCGTATAAGTCTTAAATATGTCCTTACTGGAGTGGAGGAGAAAGAGATACATGATAATATGTGATAAATGGTTTAAAACCGACAAGTTGAAGATTAAGACACTTATTCAACATATGGGAATCTTTACTGAAGAAACGTTTCGCCACACAGTGGCTTCATCAGTCCAATACAAAGCAAAAAGATGTAAGGAGAGGAGGAGTTTGAGGTAATCAGTCCCTCACCCTGGAGTCGATGTGTTCAGTCCATCAATCTTGTAGAAAGTACAGTATAGGACCGTAGAAGTGGCTTATATACTGTAGTCAGGTGAGTTGAAACAAGAGGAGGCGGAATCACAGTTTAATCATCCACTAGTGTAAGTAGTGGATGATCACAGTGGATGGTTCCACTGTGATCCCGCCTCCTCCTGCTTCGACTCACCTGACTGCAGTATATAAGCCACTTCTACGGCCCTATACTGTACTTTCTACAAGATTGATGGACTGAACACATCGATTACAGGCTGAGGGACTGATTGCCTCAAACTCCTCCTCTCCTTACACCTTTCTGCTTTGTATTGGACTGATGAAGCCACTATGTGGCGAAACGTTTCTTCAATAAATATTCCCATATTTTGCATAAGTGTCTCAATCTTCATACATTATAATATATACCTGGAAAGTACTTGAGGAACCTGTCCAAAATCTGCACACTGCCATAACAACATACTGGAGTGAGAGATGTGGGAGGAAGTGTAAAATAAACCCAGTGAAAAGTAGGGGGGCAGTGGGCACAAGAAGGCAACGCTGAATCAACATCCGTGATCCCAGACTATTCAGCATCTTACCAGAAGATATCAAATACACAAATGTATAAGTCTTCAAGAGTAAACTGGACAAGTATCTTCACCAGATGCCAGATCAACCAGGCTGTGATGGATATATGGGGCAGCGAGCCACCAACAGCAACAACCTGATTAACCAGGCAAGCACCAGACGAGACTGGCCCATGACCGGGCTCCGGAAGTAGAAAAAGCCTCTGAACTCATCAAAAGTATATCAAAGGTATTAAGAAAATAGACGAACTTTTATTGGTCTGTATACACAAATAAGTACATACATGTGTAATATGAACTAAGTAGAAGTATCAAGATGTATCTGTCATCTTGCGTGTTTATGAGACACAAAGAAAAAGACACCAACAATTTTACCATTGTATTTATAAATTACAGGTTTTCGTGTCACACTCATATGGCATGATGGCAGTACCAAAATTTTGGAAGATAATGGTATCCAATTTTCGGCTTATACCGATACAGATACTTTTCTAATATTTGTATAATAATAATGAATATGTTAAATAATGACTATATTA
Organism: Cherax destructor; assembly: GCA_009830355.1. Taxonomy (NCBI): domain Eukaryota; kingdom Metazoa; phylum Arthropoda; class Malacostraca; order Decapoda; family Parastacidae; genus Cherax; species Cherax destructor. Next base: position 57,292 of record WNWK01009387.1, on the reverse strand, counting down.
AATAACTTAATTTCTCTGAGATGACAATTTCATAACTAATTACAAATTAAAAAACCTGTGAATTTATCTCCAAATTTAGTAACGTGGTGAAAACATTATCATAAATCAATTACGAATGTAAAAGTTTGAATAATTTTCCTTTGCTTTTAACGTGAAACTTTTATTTTGAAGCTTTGAAAATAAAATGAAAACTGAAAAAAAAAAGTATCATACTGTTGGAACTGGAAATTAAAAAATATTAAATTCTAGTTCAGAACTGAGCAATTTCTCTCCATTATTAAACTGAAATAAATGACACATTTCCATTATAGTTTTTCTTTAAACTTTGACGAAAATTACTGAAAAAAATACATTATTCTAATATCTGAAATTATAAATAAACAATATACAAATAAACATTAATAGCTAAAATTAACTGTATGTATATCGGTCGCTGTGGGATCCCAGGAAGGTATGTCTGTATTCCATAATGCCAGTCAATCCCTTCTGCCTTAATGCACATGATTAGAATAGTGCAGAGTGCGGCATAATTTGATAAAGTAGTTAAATAATAATGTTGAGGATTTGAAGGAAATCAGAAGCAACATTTATAAGTCATCATATGGAAGTTAATATCCAGATTTCTTCATTAAAACTGTAAATTAGGAATCTAAATCAAATCTTTCAGAGAGAACAGCGGCTCGACGCCGCTCAGACGTTGGAATATGAAGTTATGAGCATGGCAGACTTGAAGCCATGAAAATCATAAAAATCTTTGAAAGAGTGTAAAGAAGCACGATTGGAAAGCAATTTGATCCCCAAAAACTGCATAATCCAGGGCAACATGGGTTCAGAGCAGGTCGCTCCTGCCTCTCGCAACTACTGGATCACTATGATATGGTCTTGGATGCACTGGAAGGAAAACAGAATGCAGATGTAATATACACAGACTTTGCAAAAGCCTTTGACAAGTGTGATCATGGTTAATAGCGCACAAAATAGTGCTAAAGGGATAATTGGCAAAGTGGGGAGATGGATCTTCAACTTTCTAACCAATCGAACACAAAGAGTAGTGGTAAACAGAGTTAAATCGGAAGCTGCCATAGTGAAGAGCTCTGTTCCACAAGGCATAGTATAGTACTCGCCCCCATCCTGTTCCTCATCCTCATATCAGACATAGACAGAAATGTAATGCACAGCACCGTATCATCCTTTGCAGACGATATTGGGATCTGCATGAGACTGTCATCTATTGAGGACACGGTTAACTTCCAAGAAGATATAAACCAAGTTTTCCAATGGGCAACGGAAAACAATATGATGTTCAGTGAAGACAAATTCCAACTACTCCGTTATGGAAAACTGGAGGAGATAATAATTAGAACTGAGTATACTACAATCTCTGTTTATACAATAGAGCGAAAAAAATAATGTGAGGGACCTGGGAGTGGTAATGTCTGAGGATCAAACTTGCAAAGATCACAGCTGCAAAGAAAATGATAGGATGGATAATGAGAACGTTCAAAACAAGAGATGCCAAGCCAATGATGATCCTTTTCAAATCACTTGTCCTCTCTAGGCTGGAACATTGCTGTACATTAACATCTCCGTTCAAAACAGGTGAAATTGCAGATCTAGAGAGTGTACAGAGAACCTTTACTGCACATATAAGTTCTATCAAACACCTCAACTACTGGGAACGATTGGAAGCACTTGACCTGTACTCACTGGAACGCAGGCGAGAGAAATATATCATAATCTACTCTTGGAAAATCCTAGAAGGAATGGTCCCGAATCTGAACACAGAAATCATTCCCTACGAAAATAAAAGACTCACAATGAAAAGTAGGGGCGCCATTGGTACACTAAGAGAAAACACAATAAGTGTCCGGGTCCCAAGACTCTTCAACAGCTCTCACCATGCATAAGGGATTTACCAATAGGCCCCTGCTGCCTTCAAGAGGGAGCTGGACAGAAAATACATTTTCCAGTTATTACCTTGAATATACCTGGAGGGGATTTCGGGGGGCAATGCCCTCGCGGCCCGTGATCAGGACTAGCACAGAATCCAAAAAAATTGTGCCTACGCAGCTTTAACCCCCAAAAATTCTATTCATTACGTACGATGTATTAGCTATTGGAGACTAATGCCGTTCAAAATTGTTTTATTTTAATCGGAAGAAAACGCTAAACTTTAAGGAGTCACTTAGCGCCTGTGGAACGGGAGGCATTTAAATTTGATTCAGGGAAGGGAAGATGATAATAATAATAATAATAATAATAATAATAATAATAATAATAATAATAATAATAATAATAATAATAATAATAATAATAATAATAAAAATCTGTATTTCTAGAAGTACATTATACAATTATTACAGACGTAGCTTATATGAAAGGCATATACTATATAGAAAGTTCCTAGTTATAGAAAGCCATTTCTGGCAACTTGGATTAATCTTGTCCCCCAGGATGCGACCCACAGCAGTCAGCTAATCGGATAACCCCAGGTACCTACTTGCTGCTAGGTGAACAGGGGCAGTAGGTGTAAGGAAACATGTCCAACGTTTCACTCGTGCGGGTATAGATCCCGGACCCTCAGTGCGTGAGCTGAGGATACTATCAACCAAGCCAGGGCAATGCCTTGGATCAAGAGCGAGTCACCAGCATCGGGAAAATAATCCAGATAATCTGATCAGACAAAAATGTCTGATCAGAGGAGACTTTCTCCAGTAACCTCAGAAACTAATAGTAACGACCTGTGCAGTGCTGCACACACGTCACCCACGCATGTAAATACCCTCAAAAATCTCCCAAAATTCATTAAATAAATATTGAAATATTGAAGCCGAAAGGTTCCTTGAAGCTGGTGAGGGGACTCTTGATCTAGGGAATTGGATCTGTGCTCCAGTTTCTTGAATTGAGCCTGAATACCTTCCATCCTCCCCCTCCTACAGGCGCCATATAATCCATACGGGTTTAGCGCTCCCCCATGATTATAATAAAATAAATAGATCTCGAGTAATAAATGAAAATTCGTGATAAAGAAAACAAGAATGTTGCAAAAATATGTCCGGGAAAAATAAGAAAATCTCGCACGTTGAACTTAAAAACGCCATAAATGTGCGTATTTTTATTTTTAAATTTATTTTCATATTTACATTCTATTTAAAATTATCTACATCAAATTTAATATAAAAATACTTTACAAGTTATTACAGGGGACACAATTTGTTTATTAAAGTTGGCAAATCAAAATTTACAAGGCTCAAACTGAGTCACAAGCTGTGTGTTAATAAAGCAACAATAACAAAAGTTCGAAGCCGATCTGAAAAAGCTTTCTTGAGTAAATGATCGTATTACAACGATTCCAGTTTTTTTTAACTGTTTCATTAAAATTTTAATTTGCACATATTCGGACTAAATGTAATTTAGAAGGCATCGTCGATAATATTTTGAAGCCAACGTAAAGAAGCATTCGTTAGTTATTGAATAAAAACAGGAATATCACTGTGTATTCAATAAAACTGGCAACACCACACCAGTGGTGTTGTCAGGTCGAGTTCTATTAACCTCTCCTCGTAGGACATGCCCTTAACTCCGGGACTAGTCTCGTTGCAAACCTTTGCACTTTCTCTAGTTTCCTGCCGTGCTTGGCCAGGTGAGGGTTCCAAACTGGAGCTGCTTGCTCCAATATGGGCCTGAAGTACACAGTGTAAAGGGTCCGAACGACTCCTTACTGAGATGTCAGAATGACATTCTTAGGTTCACTTGTTCCCCCCCCCCATATGCTGCAGGAGTTATTTGGCTGATGTGCGCCTCCGGAGATGTGCTCCACATTGACCCCTAGAGTGTACTCTGTCTGTGGTCTCTTTGCTCTTCCCAAATCTTCATGACTTTGCACTTGGTGGGATTGAACTCCAGGAGCCAGTTGTTGGACCAAGCCTGCAGCCTGTCCAGATTCCTCTGTAGTCCTGCCTTACCCTCCTCCGACTGAATTATCCCCATTAACTTCACATCATCTGCAAACAGGGACACGTCTGAGTCTATTCCTTCCGGCATGTAATTCACATATACCAGGAACAGCACTGGTCCTAGGACTGACCCCTGTGGAACACCGATCGTCACAGGCACCCACTCTGACATCTCATCACGTACCTTGACTCGCTGCTGCCTTCCCATCAGATATTCTCTGATCCATTGCAGTGCCTTCCCTGTTATACCTGCCTGGTCCTCCAGGTTTTGCACTAGTCTCTTGTGAGGAACTGCGTTAAAAGCCTTGTTACAGTCCAAGAAAACGCAACCTATCCACCCTTCTCTCTCTTATCTTACTGCTGTCACCTTCTCATAGAACTCTAGTAGGTTTGTGACACAGAATTTCCCGTCTCTGAATCAGTGCTGGTTGTCATTTATAAGCTCATTCCTTTCTAGGTGGTCCACCACTCTTCTCCTGATAATCTTCTCCATGACTTTCCATACATGTCAGTGACACTGTGTGTTTGACCCTTTTTTAAAAATGGGACTACATTTGCTGACTACCATACCTCAGGTAGTTGCCCTTTCTCGATAGATGTGATGAAGATTGTTGTTAGAGGTTCACAGAGCACCTCTGCTCCTTCTCTCAGCACACAAGGAGATGTTATCCGGCCTTTGAGGTATCTAGCTCACTTAGCAGCCTCTTCACATCGTGTGTGTGTGAATGTGTGTACTCACCTAGTTGTACTCGTCTAGTTGTGGTTGTAGGGGTTTAGTCACAGCTCCTGGCCCTGCCTCTTCACTGGTCACTGCTCGGTCATTCTCACTGCTCCATGAGTTTTATCATACCTCTTCTTAAAGCTATGTATAGTTCCTGCCTCCACTACATCGCTTCCGAGACTATTCCATTTCCTGACAACTCTGTGACTGAAAAAATACTTCCTAACATCCCTGTGATTCATCTGAATCTTCAATTGTGACACCTTGTTTATGTGTCCCATCTCTGGAACATCCTGTCTCTGTCCACCTTGTCGATTCCTCTCAGTATTTTATATGTCGTTATCATATCCCCCCTACCTCTCATGTCCACCAGTATCGTCAGGTCGATTTCCCTTAACCTCTAATTGTAGGACATACTCCTTAGCTCTGGGACTAGTCTCCTTGCAAACCTTCACTTTCTCTAATTCCCTTACATGCTTGGCTAGGGTGGGTTCCAAACTGGTGCTGCATACTCCAGTATGGGCCTGAAGGTACACGGTGTACAGGGTCCTGAACGATTCCTTAGTGAGATGTTGGAATGCTATTTTTAGTTTGCTTGGCGCCTGTATGCTGCAGCAGTTATTTAGTTAATGTGTACATCAGGAGATGTGCCAGGTGTAATACTCACCCCATGATCCTTTTCCGAGAGTGAGGTTTGTAGTCCCTGGCCCCCTAGATTGTACCCTGTCTGCAGTTTCTTTGCCCTTCCCAAATCTTCATGACTTTGCACTTGGTGGGGTTGAACTCCAGGAGGCAGTTTCTGGACTATCCCTGCAGCCTGTCCAGATCCCTTTGTAGTTCTGCCTGGTCCTCATCCGATTGAATTCTTCTCATTAACTTCACATTATCTGCAAACAAGGACACTTCTGAGTCTATTCCTTCGGTCATGTCGTTCACATATACCAGAAACAGCACCAGTCCTAGGACTGACCCTTGTGGAACCCGTTCGTCACAGGCGTCCACTCTGACACCTCGTCACGAACCATAACTCGTTGTTGCCTACCTGTCAGGTATTCTCTTATCCATTGCAGTGCCTTCCCTGTTATACCTGCCTCGTTCTCTAGCTTTTGCACTAATCTCTTGTGCGGAACTGTGTCAAAAGCCTTGTTACAGTCCAAGAAAACGCAATCTCCCCATTTCTCTCTCTCTCTCTCTCTTGTCTTACTGCTGCCACCTTGTCTTAGAACTCCAGTACGTTTGTGACACAGGATTTAACTTCCCTGATACCGTGCTAATTGTCGTTGATAAACTCATTCCTTTCTAGATGCTCCACCACTCTTCGCCTTATCATCTTCTCAATGACTTTGCATACTAGACATGTTAGTGACACTGGTCTGTAGTTTAATGCTTCGTGTCTGTCTCCTTTTTTAAAGATTGGGACTACATTTCCTGTCTTCCGTACCTCAGATAGTCGCCCTGTTTCGTTAGATAGATTGTTGTTAGTGGCACACATAGCACCTCTGCTCCCTCTCTCAGGACCCACGGAGAGATGTTTTTTTGCACCATTGCCTTTGAGGTATCTATCTCGCTTAGCAGTGTCTTCACTTTCTCCTCGGTTGTATGTATTATGTCCAACACTTGATGGTGTACCCCACCTCTCCATGTTTCCGGAGTTTTTTCTGTCTCCACTGTGAATACTTATTTGACTCTCATGCTAAGCTGTTCACATACTTCAAGGTCATTTCGTGTAAACTTCCTTCCTTCCTTCCTCAGCCTGATTACTTGGTCTTTGACTGTTCTTTCCTTCCTGATGTGACTGTACAACAGCTTTGGGTCAGACTTGGCTTTCACTATTATGTCATTTTCGTATTGTCGTTGGGCCTCCTCCCTTACCTGCATATTATTTTCTTGCTCTTTGACTACTTTCCTTGTTCTCCTGGGTTCTTTGCCTTCTGTACTTCTTCCATTCTCTAGCACACTTGGGTTTAGCCTCTCTTCAATTTTGGGTGAAACAAGGGCTCATCCTTCCTTTCTCGTTATGTCTGTTGCCCTTGGGTACTAACCTTTCCTCTGCTTCCTTGCATATTGTTGTCACATATTCCATCATCTCATTTACTGTTTTCCCTGCCAGTTCTCTGTCCCACTGGACCTCGTGCAGGAAGTTCCTCATGTCTGTGTAGTCCCTCTCTTGTTTGGCTTTATTCTTCCCACCCTTCCTGCCTCCCTCTCCACTTGCATCTTTAATATGTATTCGAAGCTTAGAACCACGTGATCAGTAGCTCCGAGGGGCCTTTCATATATGATGTCTTAGATATCTGCATTGCTCAAAGTGAATATTAGGTCCAGTCTTGTTGGTTCATCCTCTCTCTCTCTCTCTCTCTCTCTCTGGTGGTGCCCTAACCTGTTGATGCATGATGTTTCCAGCACCACCTCCAACATCTTAGCCCTCCATGTTTCTGGGCACCCATGTGGGTTCAGGTTTCCCAATCAGTTTCTTTGTGATTGAAGTCACCCGGATTGTGATTGAAGTCTGCCCGGATGGGCCCTTCTGGCCACTTTAGCCAGTGTGTCAACCGTCTCTCAGTTACTCTCATCATATTCATAATCACCACCTTGGGACCTCTAATCTGAAGTGTTCCTATTATGTAATCCCTTGCTTCTCCTCTGTCCCCTCTCTGCAACTCCTCAAAATCCCATTGGTTTTTGATTAGCAGTACCACTCCTCCACTCCCCCTGTTCCCTCTTTCCTCAGGATCTGATATCCAGATAGGTGACCCCGTGGCCTGGCTAGGTGACCCCGTGGCCTGGTAGGTGACCCGTGGCCTGGCTGGCAAAGCTCTCGCTTCACAAGCGGAGGGCTCTGGGTTTGATTCCCGGAGGGGCGGAAAGATTTCGACGCATTTCCTTACACCTGTTGTCCTTCTCTCCTAGCAGCAAATAGGTACCTGGGTGTTAGTGGACTGGTGTGGGTCGCATTCTGGGGGACAAGATTGAAGACCCCACTGGAAATAAAACAGAGTCCTCGATGACGCACTGCCTTCCTTGGGTTATCCTGGGTGGCTAACCGTCCGGGGTTAAAAATCAGAACGAAATCTTATCTTATTTGTTATCATTCCTGAAAGCTTGGTTTCTGTGAGGGTTATGATGTCTGGTGACGCCTCTGTGTTTCTTTCGTGCCACTCCTTCCACTGATTCGTTATATCATCAGTTTCCTCTCCAACACCGTATTCTGAGGGGAAGGGGTCCTGGCAGGGTGCTATGGGATTTTACTGAATATTGTGGGGTGGGGTTGTAAGTGTGGGGTGTGTGTTTGGCTGCAGGGTTCTGAGGGTGGTTCTGTGGGTGTTTGCATACTCTGCTCCACTCGACTCTGGTTGTTCTCTACTGACTCAAGCCTTGTCTCTTTTTCCTGCCCCTTTCGTCTCTGTGTCCCCTCTCTCAGCTGTTGACGTTCTGTCCTCGTTCTGTCTCAGTCTTCCTGCAGGATCCTGTGCTGCACCGTTTGTGTCCTGAAAACCAGTTTGTCTGGCTGATTTCTCTCCTTCGAGTACTCCCTTATTCTCTGAAAATTTATTAGCTCAGACAGGACCTCCTCTCCTGTTTTTTTTGGAGATATTTTCAATCTCTTGTTTTTCTTTCAGCCATCATTCTTCAAGCATCTTCCCTTTACTCTCCGGAAGCCCGTGGATAAAGATTGACCTCTCCTTATGCTCATTTTATGCTTTTTCCCTCCGCATCTCTGGATCCTGTTTATACATAGCCATCACCTCCTTTATTAATTCCAATACCTCCTTGTGGCCTTGTCGCGCCTTTGCATGGGGCCTGTCTCCTCTTCCTGCACCCCTCACATTCTCCTGCTCCCTGCACCCCTCACATTCTCCTGCTCCCTGCACCCCCTCACATTCTTCTGCTGTCCCTGTGACCAACAGCATTCTCCCTTCGTTCCTCACACTTTCCTGGTGGCCTGTTAGGGCCTCAATCGTTTGATATTAGGATACCTGCTCCAGATCCCATGGCCCTTCTGGTTGTTGGCCTTATGTCTCATTTCAGAATACTTACTTCGTCTTCCCGGGCCTGTTTCTTGGCTTCTACAGCTTCAGCTCTCGAATCCCAGATCTTCTCTGCCTCTATCCTCTTCTCCATTCTTGCGGTAAGCTTGCTTATTTTGCTTTCCCATGCCTGATCCATCTTTTCCCATAGCTCTTCCATTCACTCTTCCTTCCCAGGCCCATTTTTCTCTTGTCCCTTGAGTCTCTGACTTCCCCACTGAGGCCTCATTTTCTAATTATGTGTGTGTGTGTGTGTGTGTGTGTGTGTGTAAACACCTATTTGTGGCTGAAGGGGTCGATTCATAGCTTTTGGCCCCGCCTCTTCACTGATCGCTACTAGGTCCACTCTCTTCCTGCTCCATGAGCTGTATCAAACCTCATCTTAAAGCTATGTATGGTTCCTGCCTCCATGTGGGGGAATGTACCCCTACGATAAAGTGGACTGTTAATGTTGCTATACTTAGCTTGTAGATGCATCCACGATTACCCAGCCGTCCCAGTAACCGATGGTTGATGCAGACGTTCACATCCCCCACAGGGCTGTATGGGTGTAAAATCACACATGAGACTTATATTATTGCCCCAAAGGAGCGTATGCCATATAATCAGTCATTTAATGGACTGAATGACGGTTTACTCACGGTGTTTGGGCGGATCGCCCACGAGTAACCGGGTGATTGATAAATCTGCCTAGAACAAAATATGTATTCCTAACTGTTCAGTTGGTGACATCTATGTCTAAGCAGACTTACCTGGGTATTTGTAACGGACCCTTAATTCACACCCGGATATTGCTGTCTTGTTTGAAGAACGCTGCTGAAGAGTTACTGCCTTGTTAGACGAAGCACTCATTGTCCCTTTACATTCTTCAATTTCAGTCTTTTTGCAGTAGTAAGAAGCTGCGCACACTTCTGAATATACAGCGATTTTATTCACTAAACGCGCTGGAACAGAGTTCTTATCCGATTTCCCGATGTTAGTGGAGATTGAATAGGATAACGGACTCGCACAATTTCCTTTGTTAGGTTAATTCCTCGCACCGTAAGTCTTTCCTCATTGGTTTATAAGTTCAATCTGCCACGCTCCTGCATCCCGCAGATCAGCAGGCTTGGCATTGCTGACCTCACCAATATTTCAATACTTGCAAACCACTGCAACAAGTTGCAATTCAAATGCTTGTGTTCTGTAAATACTTCGATCACTGGAGCACAAGATTGTAAAGTCAAGTGTAGAAACTAATACAGCAGTTTCTATAACTTTCCTGCTAAGGTCAAGAGTCACATTTATATCAAATGTTTCAATCACTCATATACATTCGTTGCAACCCTGGTCAGCTAGACGTGATGTACTGCTTCCTAGTCCGTACATATGTTATGAATTAAACTGTTGACCAGAAAGCCAGACACGCCTCGTCTGGCCCTTTCTAAGGGCCGGAAAGGGCTAGGCCCTTGAAAGGGCAGAAAGGGCTGTTATCCCCCCCTCCTCTCTTGGAGAATTTTCTCCACACTCCACTACATCACTTTCCAGACTATTCCAATTCCTGACAACTCTATGTCTGAAGAAATACTTCCTAACATCCCTCTGATTCATCTGAGTCTTCAACTTCCAATTGAAGACTTTTTTTTCTGTGTCCCCTCTCGGGAACATCCTGTCTTTGTCCACCTTGTCAATTCCTCACAGTATTTTATATGTCGTTATCATGTCTCCCTAACTCTCCTATCCTCCAGTGTCGTCAGTCCGATTTTCCTTAACCTTTCTTCGTAGGACATTCCCATTAGCTCTGGGACTAGTCTTGTTGCAAACCTTTGCACTTTCTCTAATTTCTTGACGTGCTTGATCAGGTGTGTGTTCCAAACTGATGCTGCATACTCCAATGTGGGCCTGACGTACACAGTGTACAGTCTTGAACGATTCCTTATTGAGGTATCGGAAAGCTATTCTTAGGTTTGCCAGGCGCCCATATGCTGCAGCAGTTACCTGGTTGATTTGTGCCTCAGGAGATGTGAACGGTATTACACTCACCCCAGGATCCTTTTCCTTGTGTGAGGTTTGCAGTCTTTGGCCACCTAGTCTATTCTCTGTCTGTGGTCTTCTTTGCCCTTCCCCGATCTTCATGACTTTGCGTTTGGAAGGGTTAAATTCGAGGACCAAGTTGCTGGACCAGGCTTGCAGCCTGCCCAGGTCTCTTTGTAGTCTTGCCTGATCCTCATCAGATTTGATTCTTCTCATTAACTTCACATCATCTGCAAACAGGGACACTTCTGAGTCTATCCCTTCCGTCATGCCATTCACATATACCAAAAACAGCACTGGTGGAACCCTACTCATCACAGGCGCTCACTCTGACGTCTCGTCACGTACCATGACTCATTGTTGCCTCCCTGTCTTTCCTGTTATACGTGCCTGATCCTCTAGCTTTTGCACTATTCTCTTGTGAGTAACTATGTCGAAGGCCTTCTTGCGGTCCAAGAAAATGCAATCTACCCACCCCTCTCTCTCGTGTCTTACTTCTGTTACCTTATCATAAAACTCGAGTAGGTTTGTGACAGGATTTCTCTTCCCTGAAACAGTGCAGGTTGTCGTTTGTAAGCTTTCTAGGTGCTCTACCACTCTTCTGATAATCTTCTTGATGACTTTGCATACTATACAAGTCAGTGACACAGGTCTATAGTTTGCCTCGTGTCTGTCTCCTTTCTTAAAAATTGGGACTACATTTGCCGTATTCCATACCTCAGGTAGATGCCCAGTTTCAATGGATGTGTTGAAGATTTTTGTTAGTGGCACACACAGTGTCTCTGCTCCCTCTCTAAGGACCCACGGAGAGATGTTGTCTGGTGAAAACGCCTTTGAGGTATCAAGTTCACATAGCAGCTTCTTCACTTCCTCCTCGGTTGTATTTCATCTAGCACTTATTGGTGTATTCCTTGTTGGTGTACTCTATTCAGACTTCCTTGAGTCCTTCCTGTCTCCATTGAATACTTCTTTAAATCTCTTGTTGAGCTTCTCACATACTTCTTGGTCATTTCTTGTGAATTTGTGTGTATTCACCTAATTGTGGTTGCAAGGGTCGAGACTTAGCTCCTCGCCCCGCCTCTTCACTGACCGCTACTAGGTCTCTTCTCTCCCTGCTCCCTGTGTGTGTGTGCATGTACTCACCTAATTGTGGTTGCAGGGGTCGAGACTCAGCTCCTGGCCCCGCCTCTTCACTGTCCGCTACTGGGTCTCTTCTCTCCCTGCTCCATGAGCTTTATCATACCTCGTCTTAAAGCTATGTATGGTTCCTGACTCCACTACATCATTTGCTAGACTATTCCACTTCCTGACTATTATGGCTGAAGAAATACTTCCTAACATCCCTTTGACTCATCTGAGTCTTCAGCTTCCAATTGTGCCCCCTTGTTTCTGTGTTCCCTCTGGAACATCCTGTCACTATCTACCTTGTCGATTCCCAGCAGTATTTTGTATGTCGTTATCATGTCTCCTCTAACCCTTCTGTCCTCCAGTGTTGTTAGTCCTATTTACCTCAACCTTTCTTCGTTGGAGAGTCCCCTGAGCTGTGGAACTAACCTTGTCGCAAACCTTTGCACATTCTCTAATTTCTTGACGTGCTTGACCAGGTGTGGGTTCCAGACTGGTGCTGCATACTCTAGTATGGGCCTGACATACACGGTGTACAGTGTCTTGAACGATTCCTTGTTAAGGTAACGGAACGCTAATCTTAGGTTTGATAGTCGCCCATATGCTGCCGCAGTTATCTGGTTGATGTGTGTTTCCGGAGATGTGCTTGGTGTTATGCTCACCCCAAGGTCTTTCTCCTTTAACGAGGTTTGTAGTCTTTGTCCACCTAGCCTGTACTCTGTCAGCGGTCTTCTTTGCCCATCCCCGATCTTCATGACTTTGCATTTGGTGGGATTAAATTCGAGAAACCAGTTGCTAGACCAAATGTCCAGCATGTCCAGGTCTCTTTGAAGTCCTGCTTGGTCCTCATCTGACTTGATTCTCCTCATTAATTTCACATCATCTGCAAACAGAGACACTTCTGAGTCTATCCCGTCCGTCATGTCATTCACATATACCAAGAATAGCACTGGTCCTAGGACTGACCCCTGCAGGACCCCGCTCGTCACAGGCGCCCATTGTGATACCTCATCACGCACCATGACCCATTATTGCCTCCCTGTGAGGTATTCCCTGATCCATTCCGGTGCCCTTCCTGTTATGCACGCTTGGTCTTCCAGCTTCTTCACTAATCTCATATGAGGTACTGTGTCGAAGGCCTTCCTGCAGTCCAGGAAAATGCAATCAACCCACCCTTCTCTCTCTTGTCTTACCTCTGTTACTTTGTCATAGAACTCCAGGAGGTTTGTTACACAGGATTTGCCTTCCATGAATCCGTGCTGTCTGGCGTTGATTATCCTGTGCCGTTCCAGATGCTCCACCATTCTTTTGCTGATGATTTTCTCCAAGACTTTGCACACTATACACGTAAGTGACACCGGTCTATAGTTTAGTGCCTCTTTTCTGTCTCTTTCTTAAAAATGGGGACTACGTTGGCCTTCTTCCATACCTCAGGTAGCTGCCCAGTTTCAAGGGATGTGTTGAATATTATGGTAAGTGGCACACTCAGCACCTCTGCACCCTCCCAAAGGACCCACGGGGAGATATTGTCCGGACCCATCTCCTTTGAGGTGTCAAGGTCACTGAGTAACTGCTTCACCTCCTCCTCAGTTGTGTGTATGCCATCCAACACTTGATATATTCCTTGTTGGTGTCGCGCTCTGTCCTGTCTACCCAGCTGCCTTCCTGCCTTCACTGTGAATACCTCCTTAATTAAACCTCGAGTTGAGCTCCTCACATTCCTCTTGGTCGTTTCTTGTGAGTTCCCCATCTTCCCTCCTCAGCCTTATCACCTGGTCCTTGATTGTTATCTTCCTTCTGATGTGACTGTACATCAGTTTTGGGTCAGACTTGACTTTCGATGCTATGTTATTTCGTCTGTTCGGCCTCCTCCGTACCTGTGCGTACTCGTTTCTAGTCTTCGACTAATCTTTGTTTTCATGAGTTCTTTGCCTTCTGTACTTTTTCCATTCTCTGGCACTCTGAGTCTTTGCCTCCCTGCACCTTTGGTTAAACCAGGGGCTCTTTCTGGCCTTCCCATTTAATCTTTTGCCTTTGGGTATAAACTGTTCCTCTGCCTCCTTGCACTTTGTCGTTACATATTCCATCATTTCATTTACTGACTGTCCTTCCATGTCCCTTTCCCACTGAACTTCCTGCAGGAAGTTCCTCATACCATGAAGTCACCTCTTTTAAAGTTTGGTTTGTCTCTTTCAATTCTGTTTTCACTCTCCACCTGTAACTATGTACTCAAAGCTCAGCACCATATGGTCGCTGGCTCCCAGGGGGCTTTCGTGTGTTATGTCCTCAATGTCTGAGCTGCTCAGGGTGAATACAAGGTCCAGCCTTGCTGGTTCGTCCTCTCCTCTCTGTGTATATGTGTGTGTGTTGTCACACGTACACGCTGTTATAATAAGTTATTGCCACACTGTTATCGTAAGTTATTGCCTCTACATAGGCTTGAAACCCTTATTTAGTAACAACTTAATTTATAAGACTTCGAGGATGCACACTCTCTCCTATACCATGTGACTCCATATCTCGCTTGCACCTGTGTTTATCCCTCTTCCTTGAGTCTCTGGTCTAATAGGTACTTACTTCCCGCCCTGGCTTTTGTTTTCAATTACCAAATACTTTCGTTATTGAGTACTTATCAGCCTATTCCTTTTCACAATGAGAGAGTGATCTTTCGCAAATCAGCTGACAGTGCCTGGAACCCCCACTTGATTTTCCAAAACCACATTAGATGAATACTTGCATTTACAGACTCTTGTGAAGTCCTGGCGTAACACCTCCTCCTCTGTTTCTTCACTATAAATAGTTTATTCCTATTTACTGTGCTTCTTTCACTGGTCACACACTATATCGCTTATTTATCTTTCTTGGGGCGCATGTGGCAACACCGCCTATTCACTAGGCCTGCGTGATGTGTGTGTGTGTGTGTGTGTGCCCTCATTATTTGTACTCATTTATTGTGGTCGCAAAGATCGAGTCTGCTCCAGGTCCCGCCTCTTCGCTGGCTGCTACTGGGTTCACTCGCTCTCCTTTCTTTGTACGTCCTACCATACCTATTCTTAAAGCTATGTATTGACTATGTCTATACAGCTACTCTATCTAGGTTGTTCCTTCTCTTATAACTCTGTGACTAAACCTGTGGCTCTTCTGTGTTCATAGCTTCCAGCTGTACCCTCGTGTATCTAAGATCTGCCTAACAAACAGAAATGGACTGACCCATCTATCCATTCCTCTCAGTATTTTGTACTTTGTAATCATGTCACCCCTGGTCCTTCTCATCAGGTTTAGCATTTTTGGTGTTTCCTCATAGCTAATACTCGTCAGCTCTGGCAGTAGTCTCAGGCACTGCTTCTAACTTCTTGACATACTTTATAAGATGCAAGTTCCATACTGGCACCGCATACTGTAAAATGGGGTTGATGTATGTCATGTATAGGGTTGATGTATGCCATGTACAGGATTGGTGTATGCCATGTACAGGGTTGATGTATGCCATGTATAGGGTTGTGAATCCTTCTTTCTTAAGGTTTCTAAAAGCTACATTTAAATTTGCCTGTCTACTTTTTTCTGTTGCTGTTATCCAGTTGATGTAGACCTTAGACAAAATGCTCAGAACAATTCTTAACCCATGGTCCTTCGAATGTTTTCGGTCTTCTTTGCCCTTCAATTATTTTTATAACTTTTCATTTGCTGGGGTTAAATTTTAATAGTCACTTATGAGACCGTGACTGCCTGTTTCTATTCTCCACATTAGTTTTACAGTATTTGCGAACAAGAACACCTGTGACTCGATTTCTTCCGTCATGCCTTTTAAATTCACTAGAAACAGTGCTGGTCCATGTACTAACCCTTGTGGAACCCGTCTCATCACACTCGCTTATCCTAGACAATAACTCGTGTGTAAAGCGGGTTATTGCTTCAAGGCGCAATGGAAACAGGTGAAGAGAGAATTTACCCATAGCGCTCTCATCTGTAAAGGCCTAGTTCCTATTCGCGACACTAGATAGCGTGCTCATAGTGTCAACAAATATAAGTATAATATCCACTGATCTTTGTCGCCTGCCAGCTTGGTTTTTTTCACATGTCGTCGTTCCTTGGATATTATGAGGCTAATTTATGCACTGTGTACCTCCTACCATCTCTAGTGCTGGTTAATGGCATTGCTTCCTCAATCACTGTCCGTGTAATTGCAGAGATTTTTTTTTCAGTTTGCTTAATACAGTGTTAGCGCTTATAATAATAAAAGTAATTAACTTAAGAGTGTTTTATTTCCTTTTGTTAAGTAGGTTAGGTTGTTGCACAATTCTGACATGCTTAGTGCTCAGTTTAATGAATTCTGCTAATGTTGTCATCCAACCACTTCACTTGCTCACTGCTGCTGCGTTTATTTCAGCTTCACCGTATTGTTTTGTTGTAAATTTGTGTTTCAAGTGTCCCTTTGATGTTTTAGTTTGTCTTCACTTCAAGAAAA
The DNA here is from genome assembly GCA_009830355.1 of Cherax destructor. Taxonomy (NCBI): domain Eukaryota; kingdom Metazoa; phylum Arthropoda; class Malacostraca; order Decapoda; family Parastacidae; genus Cherax; species Cherax destructor. The sequence goes on along the minus strand of WNWK01009387.1, from coordinate 40,984 downwards.
TACTCCGTTTCTTCTTAACTGAAGTTGTTAGGTTATTACTTTCCCTTCAGGAAACTACTTCCTGATTGCTGCAGTGTCTGTGTGACCCGGGACGATTGTTCAGTCATCTTTGTTCTTCAGTTTTACCGCTGCAAACGACTTTGTGTTTTATATATTCGTTTAGAGTATCACATTGTACTTAGTGAATGTAATTCTAAAAATTAATCCTTTGTGCTTTTTTAGGATTTTCTGCAATTAAGTTGTCCTCAGTTTCTTGACTATTGGCACTAGTGCAAGTAGTTCTCCTTCTGCTTAATTGCAGGGCCTCCAGAGTGCTTCTTTATCATGTCTTATTGCTCTCTTCATTGTTTTTGAAGCATGTTATTGTATTACTCAGTTATTGTATTGCAGTTATTTTCCAGGACTTGTAGTGAAGTCTGTTGGCTGTCCCTAAATACTTCATTCCATTGCACATTATTTGCCTGTGAGTCATATTAATCCAGGTGAACTGTTTAGAGGTGCCCTTTAGTAGTGAGTTCCAAATATATACTTTTCTCTCGTGATCTCCCTGTGCTGTTACCCCAAAATTTTATATATTTATTGCTAGTTCTGTTTTCGCTTTGTTGTGCTTGTCCAGCAAGCATATGTGATTTTGCTGGTAAATGACACTATTGCGAAGAGATTGCTTACTCCACTGAAGCATTTCATTTTAGAGAGTTTCTTCTCATATTGTACATACATCTAAATGCAGATTTGCAGTGTTAGAGGAGGAAGCTTTCCTATTATTGTGATTTGTTTGCAGTTTATATACTGAGTTCCTTTCTAGGACTCTTGGTACATTGATCTTATTATTAGGAAATTTCTGACAAAAAGTTCATATGAAATGATTATTTAAATTACAGTTTGTATATTTACATATACATATATTATTTTCTTTTTATTTTCTTTCCCGTGTTGAGGTGGTATACAAAGACTTATTTGTAAGCAGTAATTTTACTTTCCTTTGGGGGTTTGGACATTTCTAACATTAAACCCGACAACTAGATCAGGTAATGAGAACAGTGAGTGCCAGGGCTCTTATACCCACTGAATGTTTGGGCACAATTCACAAACCCAACACTTACCAACATCCTTCTGCAGTCTAAGAATATATAACACATTTGGCATTCCAGAAATCTGTGTCTGGGACAAATTATTCTAATCAAATAAAGCGCTAAACCGACATGGTTGGAGCAGATTTGGGACAAAGAAATTGCATTGCTAACAAAACTTCTTAGACTTGTCCAGAAACACTTATAGACTTCATACGTCCAAGAAATGCCTATCGATACATTTATGTTGAAGGGGAGAACATAGAAGTAATTAATACACTATTGAATGGTGCATATGTTAATGCTGCATATATTAATGCTGCATATGTTAATGCTGCATATGTTAATGCTGCATATGTTAATGCTGCATATGTTAATGCTGCATATGTTAATGCTGCATAATGTTAATACTGCATATGTTAATGCTAGATATTTCATGCTGCATATGTTAATGCTGCATATGTTTAATGACGCAGATATGTCTTTCATATGTTAATGCTGCATACTGTTAATGCTGCATATGTTAATGCTGCATATGTTAATGCTGCATATGTTAATGCTGCATATGTTAATGCTGCATATGTTAATGCTGCATATGTTAATGCTGCATATGTTATTGCTGCATATGTTAATGATGCATATGTTAATGCTGCATATGTTAATGCTGCATATGTTAATGCTGCATATATTAATGCTGCATATGTTAATGTTGCATATGTTATTGCTGCATATGTTAATGCTGCATATGTTAATGCTGCATATGTTAATGCTGCATATGTTAATGCTGCATATGTTAATGTTGCATATGTTAATGCTGCATATGTTAATGCGCATATGTTAATGCTGCATATGTTAATGCTGCATATGTTAATGCTGCATATGTTAATGCTGCATATGTTAATGCTGCATATGTTAATGTTGCATATGTTAATGCTGCATATGTTAATGCTGCATATGTTAATGCTGCATATGTTAATGCTGCATATGTTAATGCTGCATATGTTAATGCTGCATATGTTAATGCTGCATATGTTAATGCTGCATATGTTAATGCAGAAATACGAGTATTTGTATATTCAGTGGAAATTACAGGGTGAACTAAAACATTTGCCTCTTGACCAGGTCTATGTACTGACAGGCGAACACAAGGCAGAGAGAGTTTACAAGGACGGAAAACAGATCGATCGAATCATTTTCACCCTGTAAGGTTTAGTGCGCCACACCTGAATACAAGTTACTTGGGCTCTAAGTCACATACACACATGTGTCCCTGCACCAGTCACGGGCCTCAACTGTCTCGGATTTGGACATGTTAAGAAGTATTACGTACACAGGTATAGTATGGCCCGCCACCTGGTCGTAATGGGTTTCAAAGTAAAGCAAACAAACTCACAAACTCAGCAATAGTATATAACTTGTATTTCCTTCGCCAGATATAATTTTCCAGATATATACAAATGTGTACATTTATGTACACGTTGTACAGAGGTTAAGTAATAAGTGTACCACAGGGTGGCAAAAGCAGAAGCCAGAGAGAGAGAGAGTGAACCATATCAACCAGCAGCTCAGGCAAGACTGTCGATCACAAGTGAACTATGTTACTTCAGCTTTGGCGGGCTTGCCTGTGATTGGCCAATGAACCATGGTACTGGTTTAACGACGGGTACTCTATTGGTCGTTAAACCCTTAGCACCTGGTTCACTGGTTGGGAGGTAGCCTATATGGGAGTGTGACATACGCTGAATAAAATGTATCATACTCTTAGAATGCCACAAGAAGCATTGCTCTATAGAAACCACAAGTGGAAATTGTGCTAGAATGCACTCCACTAGGAATTGTCATGTACCTGAAAACAGTGCCTCCCATCCAAAGCTTGAAGAGCGGCACAGGTGAAGGCCTAGAGCTATCATTCTACTCCCCGTGGTTGTTTTGCATATATATATATATATATATATATATATATATATATATATATATATATATATATATATATATATATATATATATATATATATATATATATATATATGTCATGCCGATTAGGTAAAACTGGTCAATTAGCAAGAACTCATCTAAAATTAAGTCCTTTCTAAAATTTTATCTTATACGTTTAAAGATATATTTTTTCAATTATATTCATGTAAGAATTTATAATTTTGTACCAAGAGAAACTTTGAAAACCTACCTAACCTTATTACAAAAAGCGCAATTTAATTTAGCCTAACCAAACTAAATATATTTTAGATACGTTAACATTAATTTAATAATAAACAAACACAAAGAAATATATTTTTTCGTTATGTTCAGAATGATTTTGGCGAAATTATTGCATACAAAATTTTCACTTGTCTTATATGGCAAGGTGAGCGTTGCTATTTAAGCCAAAATCGCAGGTGACTGTGAAACAGAAACCTGAAACTGTTTTACATGATGGTAGGATTGCTGGTGTCTTTTTTCTGTCTCATAAACACGCTGGATAACAGGTATATCTAGCTACTTCTACTTACACTTTAGGTCACACTACACTGGCATACACATGCATATATATACATACACACATCTAGGTTTTTCTTCTTTTCTTAATAGCTCTTGTTCTTTTTATTTTCTCTATTGTCCATGGGGAAGTGGAAAGAATCTTTCCTCCGTAAGCCATGCGTGTCGTATGAGGCGACTAAGATGCCGGGAGCAATGGGCTAGTAACCCCTTCTCCTGTACAAATCTACTAAAAACGAGAAGAAGAAAACTTTATAAAATTGGGTTGTCTGAATGTGCGTGGATGTAGTGCGGATGATAAGAAAGAAATGATTGCCGATGTTATGAATGAAAAGAAGTTGGATGTCCTGGCCCTAAGCGAAACAAAGCTGAAGGGGTAGGCGAGTTTCAGTGGGGAGAAATAAATGGGATTAAGTCAGGAGTATCTGAGAGAGTTAGAGCTAAGGAAGGGGTAGCAATAATGTTGAAGGATCAGTTATGGAAGGAAAAGAGGGAATATAAATGTGTAAATTCAAGGATTATGTGGATTAAAATAAGGGTCGGATGCGAAAAGTGGGTCATAATAAGCGTGTATGCACCTGGAGAAGAGAGGAGTGTAGAGGAGAGAGAGAGATTTTGGGAGATGTTAAGCGAATGTATAGGAACTTTTGAACCAAATGAGAGGTAATTGTGGTAGGGGACCCAAATGCTAAAGTGGGAGAAACATGCAGAGAGGGTGTAGTAGGTAAGTTTGGGGTGCCAGGTGTAAATGATAATGGGAGCCCTTTGATTGAACTTTGTATAGAAAGGGTTTAGTTATAGGTAACATATTTTAAGAAAAGAGGATAAATAAGTATACAAGATATGATGTAGGGCATAATGACAGTAGTTTGTTGGACTATGTATTGGTAGATAAAAGACTGTTGAGTAGACTTCAGGATGTACATGTTTATAGAGGGCTACAGATATATCAGATCACTTTTTAGTTATAGCTACAGTTGGAGTAAAAGGTAGATGGGATACAAGGAAAATAGAATCAGTAAGTAAAAGAGAGGTGAAGGTTTATAAACTAAAAGAGGAGGCAGTTAGGGTAAGATATAAACAACTATTGAGGATAGATGGGCTAGTGAGAGTGTAGGCAATGGGGTCGAAAATGTATGGGGTAGATTTAAAAATGTAGTGTTAGAGTGTTCAGCAGAAGTTTGTGGTTACAGGCGAGTGGGTGCGGAGGGAAGAGGAGCGATTGGTGGAATGATGATGTAAAGAGAGTAGTAAGGGAGAAAAAGTTAGCATATGAGAGGTTTTTACAAAGTAGAAGTGATGCAAGGAGGGAAGAGTATATGGAGAGAAAAAGAGAGGTTAAAAGAGTGGTGAAGCAATGTAAAAAGAGAGCAGATGAGAGAGTGGGTGAGATGTTATCAGCAAATTTTGTTGAAAATAAGAAAAGTTTTGGAATGAGATTAATAAGTTGAGGAAGCCTAGAGAACAAATGGATTTGACAGTTAAAAATAGGAGAGGAGAGTTATTAAATGGAGAGTTAGAGGTATCGGGAAGATGGAGAGAATATTTTGAGGATTTGTTAAATGTTGATGAAGACAGGGAAGCTGTGATTTCGTGTGTAGGGCAAGGAGGAATAACATCTTGTAGGAGTGTGGAAGAGCCAGTTGTGGGTGTGGGGAAGTTCGTGAGGCAGTGGGTAGAATGAAAGGGGTAAGGCAGCTGGGATTGATGGGATAAAGATAGAAATGTTAAAAGCAGGTGGGGATATAATTTTAGAGGGGTTGGTGCTATTATTCAATAAATGTATGGAAGAGGGTAAGGTACCTAGGGATTGGCAGAGAGCGTGTATTGTTCCTTTGTATAAAGGCAAAGGGGACAAAAGAGAGTGCAAAAATTATAAGGAATAAGTCTGTTGAGTGTACCTGGTAAAGTGTATGGTAGAGTTATTATTGAAAGAATTAAGAGTAAAACAGAAAGCAGGATAGCAGATGAACAAGGGGGCTTTAGGAAAGGTAGGGGTGTAGACCAAGTGTTTACAGTGAAACATATAGGTGAACAGTATTTGGATAAGGGTAAAGATGTTTTTGTGGCATTTATGGATTTGGAAAAGGCGTATGATAGGGTAGATAGGGGGCAATGTGGCAGATGTTGCAGGTGTATGGAATAGGAGGAAGGTTACTGAAAGCAGTGAAGAGTTTTATGAGGATAGTGAGGCTAGGTTAGAGTGTGTAGGAGGGAAGGGACTATTTCCCAGTAAAAGTGGGCCTTAGACAAGGATGTGTGATGTCACCGTGGTTGTTCAATATATTTATAGATGGGGTTGTAAGAGAAGTGAATGCGAGGGTCTTGGCAAGAGGTGTTGGGCTAAAAGATAAAAAGCAAATACAAAGTGGGAGTTGTCACAGTTGCTTTTGCTGATGACACTGTGCTTTTGGGAGATTCTGAAGAGAAGCTGCAGAGGTTGGTGGATGAATTTGGTAGGGTGTGTAAAAGAAGAAAATTGAAAGTGAATATAGGAAAGAGTAAGGTGATGAGGATAACAAAAAGAATAGGTGACGAAAGATTGATATCAGATTGGAGGGAGAGAGTATGGAGGAGGTGAATGTATTCAGATATTTGGGAGTGGACATGTCGGCGGATGGGTCTATGAAGGATGAGGTGAATCATAGAATTGATGAGGGGAAAAGGGTGAGTGGAGCACTTCGGAGTCTGTGGAGACAAAGAACCTTGTCCATGGAAGTAAAGAGGGAATGTATGAGAGTATAGTTATACCAACGCTCTTATATGGGTGTGAAGCATAGGGGATGAATGTTGCAACGAGGAGAAGGCTGGAGGCAGTGGAGATGTCATGTCTGAGGTCAATGTGTGGTGTGAATATAATGCAGAGAATTCGGAGTTTGGAAATTAGGAGGAGGTGCGGATTACCAAAACGATTGTCCAGAGAGCTGAGGAGGGTTGTTGAGGTGGTTTGGACATGTAGAGAGAATGGAACGAGACAGAGTGACTTCGAGAGTGTATAAATCTGTAGTGGAGGGAAGGCGGGGTAGGGGTCGGCCTAGGAACGGTTGGAGGGAGGGGTCAAGGAAGTTTTGTGTGCGAGGGGCTTGGACTTCCAGCAAGCATGTGTGAGCGTATTTGATAGGAGTGAATGGAGGCATATGGTTTTAATACTTGACGTGCTGTTGGAGTGTGAGCAAAGTAACATTTATGAAGGGATTCAGGGAAACCGGCAGGCCGGACTTGAGTTCTGGAGATGGGAAGTACAGTGCCGGCACTCTAAAGGAGGGGTGTTAATGTTGCAGTTTTATAACTGTAGTGTAAAGCACCCTTCTGGCAAGACAGTGATGGAGTGAATGATGATGAAAGTTTTTCTTTTTCGGGCCACCCTGCCTTGGTGGGAATCGGCCGATGTGTTAATAAAAAAATAAAAAAAAAATATATATATATATATATATATATATATATATATATATATATATATATATATATATATATATGTCGTGCCGATTAGTAAAACTGGTCAATTAGCAAGAACTCATCTAAATTAAGTCCTTTCTAAAATTTTCTTTAACGTTTAAAGATATATTTTTCATTTATGTTAATGTAAGAATTTATATTTGTACCAAGAGAAACTTTGAAAACTACCTAACCTATTAAACAAGCGCAATTTAATTTGCTAACCCAACTAAATATATTTTAGATTCGTTAACATTAATTTAATAAACAACACAATGAAATATATTTTTTGTTATGTTCAGAATGATTTTGCGAAATTATTGCATACACAAATTTCCACTTGTCTATATGGCAGGTGAGCGTTGCTATTTAAGCCAAAATCGCAAGTTTTACCTAATCGGCACGACATATATATATATATATATATATATATATATATATATATATATATATATATATATATATATATATATATATATATATGTCGTCCGAATAGGCAGAACTTGCTATTTTGGCTTAAATAGCAACGCTCATCTTGCCATAAGACAAGCGAAAATTGTGTATGCAATAATATCGCGAAAATCATTCTGAACCTAACGAAAAATATATTTCATTGTGTTTGTTTATTATTAAATTAATGTTAACGTATCTAAAATATTTTTAGTTGGGTTAGGCTAAATTAAATTGCGCTTGTTGTAATAAGGTTAGGTAGGTTTTCAAAGTTTCTCTTGGTTCAAAATTATAAATTTTTACATTAACATAAAGGAAAAAATATATCTTTAAACGTATAAGAGAAATTTTTAGAAAGGACTTAATTTTAAATGAGTTCTTGCTAATTGACCAGTTTATTAATCGGCACGACATATATATATATGTCGTGCCGATTAGGTAAAACTTGCGATTTTGGCTTAAATAGCAATGCTCACCTTGCCATATGAGACAAGTGAAAATTTGTGTATGCAATAATTTCGCCAAAATCATTCTGAACATAACGAAAAAATATATTTCATTGTGTTTGTTTATTAATTAATTAATGTTAACATATCTAAAATATATTTAGTTGGGTTAGGCTAAATTAAATTGCGTTTGTTGTAATAAGGTTAGGTAGGTTTTCAAAGTTTCTCTTGGTACAAAATTATAAATTTTTACATTAACATAAATGAAAAAATATATCTTTAAACGTATAAGAGAAAATTTCAGAAAGGACTTAATTTTAAATGAGTTCTTGTTAATTGACAGTTTTCTAATCGGCACGACATATATATATATATATATATATATATATATATATATATATATATATATATATATATATATATATATATATATATATATATATATATATATATATATGTCGTGCCGATTAGGTAAAACTTGCTATTTTGGCTTAAATAGCAACGCTCACCTTGCCATATAAGACAAGTGAAAATTTGTTTATGCAATAATTTCGCCAAAATTATTCTGAACATAACGAAAAAATATATTTCATTGTATTTGTTTATTATTAAATTAATGTTAACGTATCTACAATATATTTAGTTGGGTTAGGCTAAATTAAATTGCGCTTGTTGTAATAAGGTTAGGTATGTTTTAAAGTTTATCTTGGTATAAATATATAAATTTTTATATTAACATAAATGAAAATATATATCTTTAAACGTATAAGAGAAAATTTTAGAAAGGACTTAATTTTAGATGAGTTCTTGCTAACTGACCAGTTTTACCTAATCGGCACGACGTATATATATATATATATATATATATATATATATATATATATATATATATATATATATATATATTTTTATATATATATATTCAGCAGGAATTCAGGAATACAGGACCCTAGCTACACCAGTGCCATCACTGAATGGGAGACTCTTGCTGCTCCAGCACCAAAACCTAGTGCAGAACTGGCCTACAAACAGTCAAGCTGGGATGGCCCAATCACTGAAAAGGTTTTGCGAACATGCTTAGGGCTGTAACATCAGAAAGGGAGACTGCCTGTCTCCTAGCTGTGAGTGCACATCACTCTGGGGACTTCCTCTAAACAGTTCCCATTTCGGCCATGGGAACATGCCTCGACCCTAAGACCCTCCGAATTGCAGTGGCTCTGCGCCTTGCTGCCCCAATTCACACGGAATATACATGTATTTGCGTCGATGCGCAAGCCGACCAATATGGTCTACATGGTCTTAACTGTTCTAAAACCAAGGGTTGGCATGCAAGACACAATGAAGTCAACGACATCATAAAGAGAACCCTTGCTACAGCTGGATGCCCAGCATAGAGAGAGCCCCAATCACTAGCAGCCAACAATACCCACAACCCAGCAAACCACCCGATGGGATCACCATCTATCCTTGGAAGAATGGCAAGGTCTTAGCATGGGACTATACCTGTGTGTCAACACTGGCTGACACCTACATCCATCACAGTGTCGGGCGACAGGGAGGAGTACAAGATCGGCAAGTACAGGGACATAAGCCAACAGTATCAATTTGTCCCAGTAGGATCAGAGACCTTGGGATCATGGGGAAAAAAATGCAACACGTTTCCTTAAAGAACTGGGTTCCAGACTCATCGACACCACCAGGGACCCAAGGACATCCACTTTCATGTTCCAGCGCCTCAGCGTGGCCATCCAAAGGGAAAATGCATGCTGCATACTGGGCTCGCGTCCGGCTTCGGAGGAGCTGGAAGAGATTCATAATCTTTTGATATATTGTACCAATGTATTCATGTTCATGTTTGTACAACTTCGAGGAGAACCTCTAGTTTTCCCTGAGGTACGTTTATCGTCTTCTCTGAGGATGAGGGTCCCCAGTAAATTCTTGAGGTGGTACCTCCCTATATTTATATATATATATATATATATATATATATATATATATATATATATATATATATGTCGTGCCGATTAGGTAAAACTTGCGATTTTGGCTTAAATAGCAACGCTCACCTTGCCATATAAGACAAGTGAAAATTTGTGTATGCAATAATTTCGCCAAAATCATTCTGAACATAACAAAAAAAATATATTTCATTGTGTTTGTTTATTATTAAATTAATGTTAACGTATCTAAAATATATTTAGTTGGGTTAGGCTAAAATAAATTGCGCTTGTTGTAATAAGGTTAGGTAGGTTTTCAAAGTTTCTCTTGGTACAAAATTATAAATTTTTACATTACCAGAAATGAAAAAAATATATCTTTAAACGTATAAGAGAAAATTTTAGAAAGGACTTAATTTTGGATGAGTTCTTGCTAATTGACCAGTTTTACCTAATCGGCACGACATATATATATGTGTGTGTGTGTGTGTGTGTGTGTGTGTGTGTGTGTGTGTGTGTGTCGTGCCGAATGGGTAAAATTTGCGATTTTGGCCTAAATAGACTTTATACCAATTTGACCGTAATAAACTTTATCACATATTTTACACGGAATCTTATAGACACATCCGACAGCATTTTTGGAAAAAAAAATTATCAAAAGTTTTTTTTACTGTATCATGATTTTTAAATACAACTTTAATATTAAAAGTTTTCATGGTAAGGGAGAACCAACATATTTTTGGTTGAATAAAGTTGGTTGTCCCTTTTTGGATTGTAAAAAGTATTTCTAGCTATTTTAAATGATTTATCAATTATGTTTCTTCGGTATTTCAGATCATTAGCTATTTCAAAATTTTGGAGATTTTTTCATCTATGAACTCTGGACTAAAAATACGTTAAGCTCTCAAAAACATTGATGAGAAAACCGACAAGAGCTTTACGTTTTTGTAGTCCAGAGTTCATAGATGAAGAAATCTCTAATTTTTTTGAAATAGCTAATGATCTAAAATACCCAAGAAACGTATTTGATAAATACTTTAAAATCGCTAGAAATACATTTTACAGTCCAAAAAGGGACAACCAACCTTATTCAACTAAAAATATGTTGGTTCTCCCTTACCATGAAAACTTGGTTGATATGCCTTCCCTTCTTCAGACTTTTAATATCAAAGTTGCATTTAAAAATCTTGTTACAGTAAAAAAACTTTTGATAAAAAATTGCCCCCCAAAATGCTGACGGATGTGTCTATAAGATTCCTTGTAAAATATGCGATAAAGTTTATTATGGTCAAACTGGAAAAGTCTTAAACTAAGATTAAAACAACATGACCGAAGTGTATAAGTGGAAGATGGGTATTAACAAAGGGGATATAAATAAGGTCTTGAGCATATCACTCCAAGAGAAAACCCGCAATAATAGATTCAAATTAGATAAGTTTAGATTTAGAAAGGATATAGGAAAGTATTGGTTTGGAAATAGGGTAGTTGATGAGTTGAACAGTTTGCCTAGTACGGTTATTGAAGCTAGGACCATAGGTAGTTTCAAATATAGGTTGGATAAATACATGAGTGAGAGGGGTTGGATTTGAGTGAGACTTGCACATGAGTAAATAGAATGGGTAGTATTGAAAATTGAGTTGGGCAAATATTCTATTAGTGGGATGCTGTATTCTTTTCAAGATTGATGGACTGACCACATCGACTCAAGGCTGAGCGACTGATTACCTCAAACTCCTCCTGTTCTTCACGATTCTCCTTTGTATGGACTGATGAAGCCTCTGTGTGGCGAAACGTTTCCTCAAAAAAGCTATGGACAAATCCGGTCAGGGATTCAAGTATTTAACATCAAAATTCCCCTCACTGAGCGACGCTAAGATAAGAGAGGGAGTCTTCAATGGTCATCAGATTTGAGAGCTTCTTAAAGATGGTGACTTTGAATCAGACCTTCATGGGGAGGAGAAAGATGCTTGGGAAGCATTCAAGTTAGTGGTGAAGGAATTTCTCGGAAACAGAAGTGAAGGCAACTATGAAGAATTGGTGAAAAACCTCATCAAGGCTTACAAGAACATGGGATGTAACATGTCACTTAAAATCCACTTTTTGAACTCACATTTAGACTTTTCCAGCGAACTGTGGGGCAGTTAGTGACGAACATGGTGAAAGGTTTCACCAAGATATTTCAACCATGGAAAAATGGTACCAGGGCAAATGGGGCATAAAAATGCTTGCAGACTATTGCTGGACATTGACAAGAGATGATTCTTCAACCCACTATAAGTGTCAAGCAAAAAGGGAAAGAGTAGGTGCGAATTAGAGTTTGAAACATACTGACATATATTGTACGTTATAATAAAATAATAAAATATTAAATGTCTCGTATCTTTAAATTTATAACCAATAAGCATTTTTCAATGTGATATTTGGATTCAGAACATGAAAATACATGAGAATTAACTAATCTCATTTAAGAAGCATACAACTTTTCAAAAATTGTTGACCAGTGTTATCAAGGAACTAATTTTTCAGTGTTTGTTCTGCATATTGTGATATCACCTGTTTACTGTGATCTTGAAAATAAATGGTACAAAATACCGACACAATGGAAAAATAAACACATAAGCAGTATAATGTGATCCTTTAATGACAACGTTATTAATAAAGGATCACATTATACTGCTTATGTATTTATTTTTCCTTATTGTGATCTTATTGCATATATAATAAATATATCCTAAACAAGCCACAGGGGTTGATAAACATTAGCTTTAGGCCTTACACTTTTTTGTCCTTTGTCTGGGTTGTATTAATATGTTAGTAGTGTGCGAGGCTGGTGTTTCGTGCTACACCTCCGTCTCTCTATCTGTGTTGCATTAATTTGCAAGCGGTGTGTGAGGCTGGCTCGCTGTGCTACACCTCCATCTGTGTTGTATTGATGTGTCAGGGTGCTGGCTGGTGTGCTGCACCTGTGTTATATTAATGTGTTAGTAGTGTGTACTGGCTGGTGTGCTGAGTTACGCATCTCACTTTACTGTGTAGTATTAATGTGTGAATGAGAGGTATTAATGTGTCAGTTGCGTGTGATGGTGCAGTTATATGCTACACTTTAGTTATATGCTATCTTAGATAGCGAGAAATCAGTTAGTGATCCGTGATAATTGAATTTCCATTGAGATCAGTTTTGAGCGCTCTGTTGCTCCTAATCTAAATATGTAAGTTTTCCGATGGCACTTATGTAGACAGTCAGGTAATTTTTTGCTTAGAACACCAGGAAGTCACAGGATGATTTGAAAAAAAGCTTATGGAAACGGGGCCGATGTAAATTAATGTGAACAGGAGTAACGCTCTGATCCTGGTAACAGAAAATAACAACGGTACCTTTACTTTCAAAAATGTATATCAACACCGAATACGAGAAAGACATAGAAGTTCTGCTTTGCTGAAATTTTAAACAGAAACAAAAATAAATGTATTCACAATAAAACTTATATACGTCTTAGCTTCATATCAATATTTATAAATAATATACATCCCGGGGTTATACTTCATCTTTAGATATCATTAGTAAGTCTTAATTTAGATTATGCAGCTCAGTTTTGGTCTCCAGTTTACAGAATATACAAAAATCCTCTGGAAAACATACGTAGAGGATTGACACCGTTAATTCCTTCTATTAATTCCTTCTATTAGACATATTTCCTACGAAGGTAAGGTGAATGTACTAAATCTACACTTTCTGGTAAAGCGTAAAACTAGGTGTGATATGACTGAAGAGTTCAAATGGCTACTTTAATTTAGAGAAATATAATTCACGTGCTGAAAATATCTAAATAAGAAAGCACTTGAAGTAATGTACTCGTGTTGGATAAATATAGATTTAGTTAGGATATAGGAAAGCACTGACTTTGCAGTCGAATTGTAGATGATTGGAAAAACTTTCAAATACTGCCATTGCAGCGAGTGTTTTGAGTAGGAATGTCAATATGATGGACAGGTACATTGTTTCAGTTTTTCACTGGAAGGTGTTTTTACCTGGGACATTATCAGTTCATGAAGAGACATGTGAAACATGAGATTATATAGACGCTAAAGAGTGGTCCGAAAAACGTAAAGAAAATTTACCCTGGTCAGTGGCGAGGGAGCGAGGTTACTCGCGAGTGAGCTCTCTGTGTAATGATGGTCAGTGGCGAGGGAGCGAGGTTACTCGCGAGTGAGCTCTCTGTGTAATGATGGTCAGTGGCGAGGAAGCGAGGTTACTCGCGAGTGAGCTCTCTGTGTAATGATGAAAGCTATTGGAGGATGATACATTTTTAGATTAAATACCAAAACCTGTATATTGCGTCACTTTTATCAGGTACATGAGTGGTATGGTTGTGTGAGGGGACCTACGTGGAATGGTTATGTGTGAGGGGACCTGCGTGGTATGGTTGTGTGAGGGGACCTACGTGGAATGGTTATGTGTGAGGGGACCTGCGTGGAATGGTTATGTGTGAGGGAGACCTACGTGGAATGGTTATGTGTGAGGGGACTTGCGTGGGATAAGCCAGTAGACCTAGTGTAGTGCCCCTTCATGCTTATATTCCTATGTTCTGATTAATTTCGTCCTGTGAAGCTGCCATTCCGAGAACAAGTTAAATTGATAAGCTAATAAAAAGTCAGTATGATAGAATGGTAACTTTTGCTGAGTCAACTTTCCACTTAAAACAAAGCTTTATCAAGTGTACAAGGAGTATATATAGACGGGAGAGTAGAAGAGAAGGTGATGGAAAGTTGTGAAATGCTATCCTGACACATAACACTACAGGACATATGTATAATGCTACAGGACACATCATGACACTATTGGACGCGTAGCAAAATACTAAAGGACGCATGACACTACAGGAAAAACAATATGATAGTACTGACCTCCAAGCCTGAGCTCAGCTGCATCCTGAATAGTCTCTTGGTCTTCTCTGACGAAGCACTGGTACATACCCACGTCTGCTCGGCCCACACCCCGCACCTCCAGGACGGACCCACCCTCTGTGCATGTGTGTGGAGGGACAGGAGGGCGTGGTGGGGCAGGAGGGCGTGACCGCCAGTGTTATGTAGGCGTGGTGGGACATAAGCATGAAATGTTGCGTTGTGGATGGCGTTGATTGCAATGTCCCACATTGTGCGTAGTATCTCGGAAGGGGGGTGATGTCCCATTATCGTCGTGATGTCCGGTATGGGCGTGATGTCCCATTATAGGCGTAATGTCCCGTTGTGGGTATGATGTTCCGAGGTAGAGGGGCGGAATCCATCCAGGGGAATGAGCGTCAACATCAGTATGGTCAGATGCAGGAAATTGGGGAGAAAGGAAGAGAGAAAATTGAATTATTCTTGAGCCCAACACACAGGTGCCAGAAACAAAATTGTAATTCCAAAATCCCGACTAATCCTGACTAGATAATCCTAGATAATCCAGGCAGCTGGCTACATGTGGATAATCCTGGCAGCTGGCTACATGTGGATAATCCTGGCAGCTGGCCTGATGTGAATGAAACAACGTAGTCATTTTTACTCTTGTTGTCAGAGTGGAAAACAAACAGCAACACAGACATGACTGATTTTAACATCGTTTATAAATTTCGCTACGTGAGTTTCCCCTCTCCTTCCCCCTCTCCTCCCCCTCTCCCCCCTCTCCTCCCCCTCTCCTCTCGATGACTGGTGGTACAATACAATGGTGATTGGTTTAACACCAAACGCCAACACGGACTGGCAGCAAAACACACGTAATAATTGGTTTAACACTAAACAATAACAGTGATTGGTAGCACAACACACATGATGATTGGTTTATCATCAATCACCAACAATGATTGGTAGCACAAAACACACATGATGATTGGTATAACACCTATCGCCGGCAATGATTGGTAACATAACATACAAATGATGATTGACATAACACCTATGACCAGCAATGATTGGTAGCACAACACACACATGATGACTGGCTCAACACATCGTAAGACTTCAGAAATCAGACGTCTGATATAGAGATACAACTAATAATTTACTTCACTGCCAGTAAGTGTAACCTCAGCTTCAGAAACCAAAACTTGTACCCATTGTTTTATTTATTTCTTCATAGATATGGTTTACCTTTGTTATTATTATTATTATTATTATTATTATTATTATTATTATTATTATTATTATTATTATTATTCTGAATCATCAAATTCTTATTCATGTTTGAGTTTCTCTTGTTGTTGAAAGTCTCCTCTGATCAGCCATTTTGCTACTTCAAAATATCATAACATTATTTTACCTTACCTCCCTTATCCCCTTTCTCCCCTCTCCTCCCTTCTCCTATAGTCCCCTAATCCTCTCTCTCTCTCTCTCCTCTCTCTCTCTCTTTCCCTCTCCCTCTCCTCTATCTCCTCCTCTTCTCCCCCCTCTCCTCCCCTTCTCCTTAGTCCCCTAATCCCCTCTCTCTCTCTCTCTCCTTCTCTCTCTCCATCTTTTCCCCCTCTCCCCTTCTCCTTCTATCCCTCATCTCTCTCTCTCTTTCTCCTCTACCCTTCCCTCCTCCCTTCTCCCTCTAGTCCCCAATTCCCCTCTCTCTCTCTCTCTCTCCCATTCTCTCTCTCTTCTCCTCCACCCTTCCCTCCTCCCTTCTCCATCTAGTCCCTAATCCCTCTCCTCTCTCTCCTCTCTCTCTCTCCTCTCTCTCTCTCTCTCTCTCCCTTCTCTCTCTCTCTCCCCTCCTCTCTCTCCATCTCTTCTCCCTCTACCCCTACCTCTCCTTCTCTCTCAATCTTTCCCTTCCTTTCTCACTTCACAGACCCTAAAAACACAGTGTTGAGAGGAAACTGAAGGTATGGTACACCAACGCTGATGGAATAACAAATAAGTGGGAGGAGTGGCACGAAAGAGGGGGGTGGAGGAGTGGCACTGCTGATCAAAAACCGATGGGATTTTGATGAGCTGGAGAGAGGAGACAGTGGAGAAGCAAGAGATTACATAGTAGAAACGCTTCAGTCTGGAGGTCCTAAGGTGATAATTGCAGTGATGTATAACCCACCACAGAACAACAGGAGGCCAAGGCAAGTGTATGATGAGAGTAATAGAGTGATGGTTGAGACACTGGCTGAAGTGGCCAGAAGGGATCATGCGAGCAGGGCAAAGCTACTAATCATGGGTGACTTCAACCACAAGGAAATCGATTGGGAGAACTTGGAGCCACATGGGGCCAAGAAACGTGGAGGGCTAAGATGATGGAGGTGGTACTGGAAAACTTCATGTACCAACACTTAAGGAACACTACCAGAGAGAGAGGAGACGATGAACCAGCGAGACTAGACCTAGTATTCACCTTGAGTAGTGCAGATATTGAGGACATCACATATGAAAGACCCCTTGGGGCCAGTGATCATGTGGTTTTAAGCTTCGATTACACAGTAGAGTTACAAGTGGAGGGGGAAGCAGATAGGGCCAGACGAATGAAGCCAAACTACAAGAAAGGAAACTACGCGGGTATGAAGAACTTTCTAAATGAGGTTCAGTGGGACAAAACTGGCAGGAAAGTCAGTAAACGAGATGATGGAATATGTGACAACAATATGCAAGGAAGCTGAGGAGAGGTTTGTACCCAAGGGTAACAGAAACAATGAAAAAGCCAGGATGAGCCCGTGGTTCACCCAAAGGTGCAGGGAGGCCAAAACCAAGTGTGCTAGGGAATGGAAGAAGTATAGAAGGCAAAGGACCCAGGAAAATAAGGAGAGCAGTCGTAGAGCCAGGAATGAATATGCACAGGTAAGAAGGGAGGCCCAACGACAGTACGAAAATGACATAGCAGAGAAAGCCAAACCTGACCCGAAGCTGTTGTACAGCCACATCAGGAGGAAAACAACAGTCAAGGACCAGGTGATCAGGCTAAGGAAGGAAAGAGGAGAGATCACAAGAAACGACTGCGAAGTATGTGAGGAACTCAACATGAGATTCAAAGAAGTGTTCACCGAGGAGACAGAAGGGACTCCAGAAAGACAGAGAGGCGGGATACACCACCAAGTGTTGGACACAATACATGCAACCGAGGAAGAAGTGAAGAGGCTGCTGAGTGAGTTAGATACCTCAAAGGCAATGGGGCCGGATCACATCTGAGGCGCTATGTGTACCCCTAACAACAATATTCAACACATCTATCGAAACAGGGAGATTACCTGAGGTATGGAAGACAGCAAATGTAGTTCCAATTTTTAAAAAAGGAGACAGACACGAAGCATTAAACTACAAACCAGTGTCACTAACATATCTAGTATGCAAAGTCATTGAGAAGATAATCAGGAGAAGAGTGGTGGAGCAACTAGAAAGGAATGAGTTTATCAACGACAGCCAACACGGTTTCAGGGACGGGAAATCCTGTGTCACAAACCTACTGGAGTTCTATGACAGGGTGACAGCAGTCAGACAAAGAGAGAGAGATGGGTGGGTAGATTGCATTTTCTTCGACTGTAAGAAGGCGTTTGACACAGTTCCACACAAGAGATTAGTGCAAAAGCTGGAGGACCAGGCAAGGATAACAGGAAAGGCACTCCAATGGATCAGGGAATACCTGTCAGGAAGACAGCAGCGAGTCATGGTACGTGGCGAGGTGTCAGAGTGGGCGCCAGTGACGAGTGGGGTTCCACAGGGGTCAGTCCTAAGACCGGTGCTGTTTCTGGTATTTGTGAACGACATGACGGAAGGAATAGCCTCCGAAGTATCCCTGTTTGCAGATGATGAGAAGTTGATGAGAAGAATTCAATCGGACGAGGACCAGGCATAACTACAAAGAGATCTGGACAGGCTGCAGGCCTGGTCCAGCAATTGGTTCCTGGAGTTGAACCCCATCAAGTGCAAAGTCATGAAGATTGGGGAAGGGCAAAGAAGACCGCAGACGGAGTACAGTCTAGGGTGCCAGAGACTACAAACCTCACTCAAGGAAAAAGATCTTGGGGTGAGTAAAACACCAGGCACATCTCCTGAGGCGCACATCAACCAAATAACTGCTGCAGCATATGGGCGCCTAGCAAACCTAAGAACAGCATTTCGACATCTTAATAAGGAATCGTTCAGAACCCTGTACACTGTGTACGTTAGGCCCATACTGGAGTATGCAGCACCAGTTTGGAACCCACACCCAGCCAATCACATAAAGAAACTAGAGAAAGTGCAAAGGTTTGCAACAAGACTAGTCCCGGAGCTAAGGGGTATGTCCTACGAGGAGAGGTTAAGGGAAATCGAACTGACGACACTGGAGGACAGGAGAGATAGGAGGGACATGATAACGACATATAAAATACTGAGAGGAATGGACAAGGTGGACAGAGACAGAATGTTCCAGAGATGGGACACAGCAACAAGGGGTCACAGTTGGAAGATGAAGACTCAGATGAATCACAGAGATGTTAGGAAGTATTTCTTCATTCACAGAGTGGTCAGGAAATGGAATAGCTTGGGAAGTGATGTAGTGGAGGCAGGATCCATTCATAGCTTCAAGAAGAGGTATGATAAAGCTCATGGCACAGGGAGAGTGACCCAGTAGCGGCCAGTGAAGAGGCGGGGCCAGGAGCTATGAATCGACCCCTGCAACCACAACTAGGTGAGTACAACTAGGTGAGTACACACACGTAAGCACACACACACACACACACAATTAACTAACTGCGGATAGTCGGGGATCGAACCCGTTTTATTTTAGCCCGCCTCGTAAGATCTAGTGAAAATTAAGTACTCTCTAACCACTGATCCAACAGTCCTACAAACATCATGCACCCAGCAGCACCAGACATATTTCACGATGCGAGGACTTATGTGGTAGTGGTAAGCTCAGAGCTAATTTCATTCTACTCCTGTTTATATATTATGTAATTATAGTAACATAATATAATTATGTCCCTGCATATATTTATGCAAAATACAAAATTTTAATTATTTACATCTGCTGAAACTAAACCTGACAATAATTCGCTAAAGAAAGAAACTTTGTAATGTTAATTTCACTTTCCTATCTTTTCATAATTGAACAATCCAAAAAAACCGCTCTGACCTGTATTCACATGTAGATGGAGTGGAAAAGCCTAAGTGTGTGATATGCTTAAAAGTTCTTGGAAACCGTTAATTGAAATCCTTTTTACTAAAAAAATAACACTAGGAGATATTTCTGTTTACGCCTTAAGGAACAATGCCAGATTTGGCAACTCATCAGAGATAAAACTAAAGCTAGAAGCAACCTCACGTGTATCACAGAGGATACATACATACATACATGTGCAACAGTTAGGTACCTAATGTTGCACATGTGTCTTAATTACCAACCTGTCGGTATTGTATACCATTTTAATATTGACTCTGTCAAACACTGCAACACAATGGTATCTTGGTACAGAACAGAAAACACCTTGGACAATTTTTTCAAGTGAGAATGGTTGGATGTGAAAGGTATGTGACCTCTTTATGAAAACATTCTTTCCTCTACCAGTGGACTACACCTCACCTTCTGACAGTATATAAGTCTCGATACTGCCACTTCAACTTCACTTGTTTCAGATTATGGAACAATACTCTTCTCCAGGCTGAGGGACTGACCACCTCAAAACTACATCATCAAGGGTGATAGACTGATTACATCGTCTTCGCATCTCTACTGCTTCTACCAACCTTTCTGTACTCGACTAAAACATTTCGGAATAAAGATAAAGATACCTAACTGTTGTACAAGTGTCTTATCAGCGACGAAGACAAAGGCCAGAGAGGTCTGAATGTTGCGGGGTTTAGCACCGGCACTTTTTCTTTTTCTGTACGTCTTTCCACTCCCCCATCTATTGTTCAACTATTCCCACTTTACCCTCACCTCTAGTGGGTCCTTACCTGTGAGTCCCTTCTAGTTCTAGGTCTAAATCAGACGACAACGTGCGAGTATCATCATCAACATCCTCGTACATACATTATAGCCTGAGTGAGGCAATGCAGCAGTAACGTTTCCAATGATATCATTGTTTTTAGTAACTGAAATGAGTTCATTGTATTCTCTTTTCTCTTCATTATTTGTTCTTTATGTCACTAGTTTATGTTATGTCATGTTATAGGCAGGGAGTAGTGACATCAATCTTAGGATTAAATGGCAGAAGAAAGGTTAAGAATCCCTGATCTACTCGAAAAACTTATTATGCATATCTTCTCACCTTTAATTGCTATCCTCCCTCCTGGGGTGATGACATGACCGTCCTTGTACCAGGTGATGGAGTGTGAGCGTGACCCACTCACCTCACACCTTAACACACCTTCACCGCCCGCGTCTACAACTACCACTCTAGGAGTCAAGTTAGCGGTCACTGGTGCCGCCCGTTCCACACGGATCTGTGAGGGAAAGGATGATTAGTTGATGGGAGGGAGGGAGAGAGAGAGATTAATTTAAATAATAATAATAATAATAAATTATCTCCCATTCCCATGGCACTGTTGGACTCTTCCGGGTTCAGCAATTCCTAAGAAACGAAAAATTAACAATTGCGTGTAAAGGAGTTGTTGTGAGCTAACAGACGGTGGTAAAAGACACTTTCAGAATACCAATATTTTATTAATATTGCTTGTGATTCCTGGAGGTTTTGTTAAAAACGGAATATATCAGAATAGTGGAATATATTTCATATAGGGAAGGCGAGGGTGAACCGGTGGTGGTCAGATGCTACCAGCGGAGGTGCTCTGGTGAAGGTCGGCTACCAATATAGGAGGTCAGCTGTTATATATTAATATTTTACAAAATGGATAAAAATAAGACAAATGAGCAACGCTTCAGAATCTTTATTACGGAGACGTTACGCTAACCAGTTGCTTTACCAGTCCAATGCAGATAATTATAATGGAGACGGTGGAAGACATGAAGTAGTAGACTGAGTTGTTCAGTCCTTCGGCTTTGAAAGAAAGTGTTCGGTCCAGTAGTCTTGATGACTCTGAAGAAGATGCTTAAGTTGGAGTCTTATGTGCTGGTGACGGAGAGCTGCAGCAGAGTAGAGATGGCGTCACAGTCGGGCGAGTAATGAAAGTAGGTCGTGCCAATAGATTTTCCTGGTTCAGATCAAATGTTGCTGGGAGAGGTCAGGTACCACTGGAACAGGTCAGGTACTGCCTGGTCTGGTTAGATGTCCCTGGGTTAGGCCAAGCGTTCCCAGGTATCACTGGTACACTTTAAGAAATCGACTTAAACATGAGATTCGCCAATCTTGTGTGACCTCGTTGTTTACACGAGCTAATGTCGACCGAGTAGTGACGTCACACCACTTGCATCAATTCAGCTTAACATTTCCTTCTCGAAGAGAGACTCATGAGTAGCACTTGCAGACTCATGGCTTCCAGGAGAGCTTGGAGAGTCCCTTCAGACTCATGGCTTCCAGGAGAGCTTGGAGAGTCCCTTCAGACTCATGGCTTCCAGGACAGCTTGGAGAGTCCCTTCAGACTCATGGCTTCCAGGAGAGCTTGGAGAGTCCCTTCAGACTCATGGCTTCCAGACAGCTTGAGAGTCCTTCAGACTCATGGCTTCCAGGAGAGCTTGGAGAGTCCCTTCAGACTCATGGCTTCCAGGACAGCTTGGAGAGTCCCTTCAGACTCATGGCTTCCAGGAGAGCTTGGAGAGTCCCTTCAGACTCATGGGAAAAGAAAACCTTGTAGAGTGTATCCAGACGCATGGCTACCGAGAGCATGTAGAATGTTTCCAGATTCATGGCTGCTAAAAGAGCTTGTTGAGTGACTCCAGACTCATGACTGCAGGTAGAACTTGTAAAATGTTTCCCGACTCATACTTGTTACAAGAGTTCCTGACTCCTGTTATGTTGAAGATTCGACTTTTTGTCGTAGATAGTTATAACACTGAATTTATCCTGACTAATATTTATACTACATATTTGATGTTCAGATATATATATATATATATATATATATATATATATATATATATATATATATATATATATATATATATATATATATATATATATATATATATATATATATATAATATATATTATATATATATATATATATATATATATATATTATATATATATATTGTTATGCAGTCTTCTGCATTGCATTGTAATATGTATAGTGGAGAAGTGTGCCATAATTTTATAAACTATGTAAACCATATTTATGGGTACTGTAAATTAGCTTAAACTGTAAAATGTAAGGAAATCCTGTCGTGACATATTTTCCTAAAAAGGAATTTTGCCTGACGCAAAATTCCTCTTTAGGAAAATATACATTTATTACTTCTAACCGTATATACACATGCTAGATAAACACACCCACATTTCCCTCAGCCAAATAAAGGTACATCAGGAGCCGGTAGGCTGCGATGTTAAAGCAAAACAAAACACACATGTAAGTATGGGGGTTAGTGCCCAGCGGGCGCCATGCCCTACCCTACTCTCCTACCGACACCATTTCATCCAAATTCAGCAGCCCTGACTCATCCCACAGAGCCCTGACTCATCCCACAGAGCCCTGACTCATCCCACAGAGCCCTGATTCATCCCACAGAGCCCTGACTCATCCCACAGATCCCTGACTCATCCCACAGAGCCCTGACTCATCCCACAGATCCCTGACTCATCCCACAGAGCCCTGACTCATCCCACAGATCCCTGACTCATCCACAGATCCTGACTCATCCCACAGAGCCTGACTCATCCGAGCCCTGACTCATCCAGAGCCTGACTCATCCCAGACCCTGACCCCTCAAGCCCAGGTGAGGCTACTAGTACATGAAGCTTCTTGAGTTGGATAAAAAAAAAGGAGTACAAAAACTTAGCTTAAATACACTGCGTCTGGCAAACCCCACGTGACTACCCACCCTCACACCGACCATATTATGTAATAAAATATACCTATTGGTAAAAAAAACAAGAATAAAAAGATGGGGTGGTAGGAGAAGTGGAATATTCAAATGGCTTCAGGAAGAAATCCAAATATTCTTCCTTGAAGCCTTTTTATCCACTTCTCCGAGGCTATGGGTCCCACAAGTTTTATAACTGTAGTGTAAAGCACCCATCTGGCAAGACAGTGATGGAGTGAATGATGATGAAAGTTTTTCTTTTTCAGGCCACCCTGCCTTGGTGGGAATCGGCCGATGTGTTAAAAAATATATATATATATATATATATATATATATATATATATATATATATATATATATATATATATATATATATATATATATATAT
Organism: Cherax destructor; assembly: GCA_009830355.1. NCBI lineage: Eukaryota > Metazoa > Arthropoda > Malacostraca > Decapoda > Parastacidae > Cherax > Cherax destructor. The sequence goes on along the minus strand of WNWK01009387.1, from coordinate 16,922 downwards.
ATATAATATGCATGCATACAATCGCTGACGGGCTATCTTAACTATGCAAGACAAGCGATTTCCACCCCCCGTGGATTGTCTTGCATATATATATATATATATATATATATATGTTCACTATAGTTTTGACATAAAAATGCTTATTCCATTGTTTAGACCTGCATAAGTGTAGATAGGTAGAGATCATTAAAAAAACTTTAAACCCTAAAGATATATGGTGATAAATATGAAAGAGATAGATAGATAGATGGATAGAGAGAAAGAAAGAGTGGTTGTGGGAGGACGTGTTAGTGTGCTCCACAAACGATATTAATTATTACTTAAATACGAGGGCTGGTCAGGGAAAAAAACCCTGTTCAGAGTCACTAGGCTTTCTAAAACACGAGTGAAAGTGAGTAAGTAACAACATGGAACTGAATATTAATTAAATAAGTGACATTTAATTAAGTGTGTTATGGTGAACATATGTATGGTGTGAGCTGAGTCACTGACAGGTTTATGGTGCCGCCAGCCACCCAGTGTCATCACAGTGAATATATTTCATTTTTATGATTCTATGTAATAACATCTGGACGAAGACGTGGAAGAGGATGTGGAAGAGAAAAAGGTAGACACCCACATCCGTCTCATCTTCCGTCAACACAGTCCCAAGAAAATGCCCATCAGGTACATAATCATCAGACTCACCAACAGCAGAACACAGAAAAATGAGTTGTTGAATCAGTAGCGAAACACAAGAGGTGCAGGACACAGGAGACCACCCTCACGGGCACCTAGGCAGTGCTCCCACTGTCTGCGAGATATCAGGCCCAATTACTGCCACAGTAGGGGATATCAAAAGAACTGCTGTCAATAAAAATGAACACATGATAACCAGTTCTTTAGAAATATATTCTAGGAGCAAACCAGCAGAATCTCAGAACTGGTAAAATCCCTACGTGTTATTAACGCAAATACTCCTATCTCAGCTCAGCAGGTAGTTTGGGCCTTATACAAGACCACAGAGCTACACCCCAGTGGCTGCCGCAATATCCTGCTTATCTCAAGGCAAAACACCGAACACACCTATTTAGTCAAGCTGTATACAAACATTAGGAGCCAGTCTATCAGCATCCTATCTGCCAACATTAGGGCTTTCTTAGAATTTACCTGGAGTTGCTTCCAGATGTCAACACCGCTGCGGCTGGTCCCAGACCAGGCATCATGGTTGCTAAACCTGATTGGTCTAGCGGTTAGTGACCACCGCCCGCAGTCCTATGTGTGCACCAGAACCCAGGTGATCAGGAAATATTCTGGGGAATCTGTCAAATTCCCTCTTGAAGACAGCTAGGGGTGTGTTGGTAATCCAATTATGCATGAAGGGAATGTGTTGAAGGTTCGTGGTCGATTAACACTCTTGGAGTTCTCTCAGTTATCCTGCACAGTCTGACAAGACTTGCGCTCATAAGTAGTAATTTCATTGTGCAGGTTTGGGACTAATCACTCCAGTATTTTCCAGGTGTAGATCACGATGTATCTTTCTCACCTACGTTCTGAGGAGTACAGTTCTAGGGACTTCAAGCGCTCCCAGTAATTTAGGAGCATGATTGAGTTTGCATGAACTGTACATTTTCCAGCTCAGTAATTTCGCCTGCCCTGAAGGGGGCTGTTGCTATAAAGCAGTACCTGAAAAGTGTCATCAGTGGATTAGCATCCCTTATTTTAAAGGATCTAGTTACGATAACGTTGCTGTGCTTCTTGAGATTTTCCGACATTCTCACTCCCAGGTCTGTCATATTTGACATGCATTCTATTGAGTGATTGGAGTTTTTCCTGTACTTCAGCATTACCAATATTGTTGAGTGTGAAGGTTGTCGCCAATCTTCTCAGGAAAAGTATAATAGAAAAAGACAATAATAACAAGAAAAATAAACACTATTTTAATAGAATGAAATTTAAATAATAAATACGTAAATATGATTATAATAATCCTATCTTAAGAAAAATGAAAAATGAAAACAAAATATATATATATATGATCCAAAGCTAGATATTTACAGCTGTGATGATCTTAACACAGAAGCAATGAATCCATATTAGACTCCGTGGTGGTGGTATTGTTGTTGTTGTTGCCTCGATGTTTTCCACAAATCCATCAGTTTTCCAACATCCACAATGTCACAAATGATGTCCGGGACTCAGTTGAAAGTTGTCCCCTGGTAACGTACAGTTGCCTGAGGTTTCTTGTGTGTACTGAGGAACTACTGGTGTAGTGTAGAATTGGTGTTACTCTGTTTCTCAATTGTTGAGTACGCCGCCCCCCCACTCAGCCTTGAATCCGATGATCCGAGCGGAAACAGAGGATTGTGGAAGAAACCACAATAATTACTCACCACTCTAGTATTAATTTACATAGTAGGCATAAGGCCTTTAAAAGAAATGGCGAAACTGTAATAAATAACTTTACCAAAAACCAAGGCAGGACATAGGAGAAGTTAATGTTGTTAAACATGAGTGAAGCTCAAAAAAAAATTAAAGAGTGAAGCTCTTGAACATAAAATAATGAAGATACGAGCAGCTGTGAAGTACTTACAGTGAGGTCGAGCGTGGTCAGTCAAGTGATCTCAACCTGTGGCCGGAGCCCAGCATTACACCTCTCACCGGGTGAAAAAAAGGGGGGGGGGGGTATAGTGTGAGCTAGACACTCACCCCACCTCAACAAGCCAACTACCATTCAACCATCACTCTACATACCTTCACACTTTCATCACTCCTATCTATGGACTTTTCCCTCACATTGAGCTCACGTATAGTTTCGTCAAGACTCATCGTCCTGTCATGATAACCCTTGTTGAGACATTTTTGGATGTCAGAACTCTGCAATATTTTCTTGAATCGCTGGATGCGATGTGATAGGCCGTATACATTTATGAAAGTGTACATGCCCAGCTCATTGATGATATCATTCCTAATTACCTGGAAATGATATTTTAAGGCATAAACCTTAGCTCCTCTGTACTAACATATGCAATGTGCAGACCTAAAAGGCAGCATGCAAACACTATCAACTTCCTGATGTAAAATGTTGACTCCCATCTGTTTCAACGAAAATATCATCATATTATAATTGCTAGTTACCTCAACCAACATCTTATACGAAGAAATTTTAAAGAACACCTTGCAGTGTTTGACAGAAAAAAACTTTATTGACGTAAAAGACCTGGGAATAATAATGTCAGCTGACATTTCTTTTAAAGACCATAACAAGACAAAGATCACGACAGCCAGGAAGATGACGGGGTGGGTATTGAGAACTTTAAAAACAAGGGAAATAATGCCGATGGTGACACTCTTCAAATCGCTAGTGCTCCCTCACTTAGAATATTGCTCAGTGCTGACGGCCACATTCAAAGCCAAAGAAATGTCAGAGCTGGAACAAATACAGAGATCGTTTACGGCTCACATTGAGCCAGTAAAGCACCTAAATTACTGGGAACGCCTTCAAGTCTTGAACAAGTACTCACTGAAGCGGAGGAGAGAGACATACATGATAGTATATACCTGGAAAGTATTTGAGGGCCTGGTCACAAATCTGCACACTGCCATAACAACATAATGGAGTGAGAGATGTGGGAGGAAGTGTAAATAAACCCAGTAAGGAGAAGGGGTGCGGTGGGGACAATAAAGGAACACTGTATCAACATCCAGGGTCCCAGACTATTCAACAACTTACCAGAAGATGTCAGAAACACGGCTGGAACAAGTGTAGAAGCCTTCAAGAGGAAATTGGACAAGTATCTTCACCAGGTGCCATATCAACTAGGCTGTGATGTATATGTGGGGCAGCGGGCCTCCAGCAGCAACAGCCTGGTTGACCAGACAAGCACCAGACGAGCCTGGTCCATGGCCGGACTCCGAGAGTAGTGAAACTCTCGAAACTCTTCAAAGGTATATCAAAGGTATATCCCTGATCATATCCAGGGTCGTCTCAAAAGTGAGTACTCTATCTGAAGGCACAAACACTTGCAAACCTCTTGGCTATGTTGGATCATCTGGCCACAAGGTCTTTACGACACTGAGGATACAACTAGAATGAAGAATCGCCAAGTACATCCTGGTTGTGAGGGAAGAGAAAATTGGCCGGCCTTTTGTTCAGGGCTTGAGCCTTCGATTGGAATGCACTTCTCCAAGTGAATGACTTCACTAAACATATCCCTAATCTTCAACACAAATACATCCATCACCGGACGTATGTGACGAAGCCTTGATTTGGATTTCGGTGCCGAGAAACTTCTACTATTACGTCCAAGGCTTGGAGAAGTTGTGCGAGGCGTCCCACTATCTCTTACAAGAACTTGCACAAGCAAGGCTGCCGGCAAAATAGAAAAAGTCCAAAACTGAACTATATCTAGGTGCCAGGTTGTTAGAGGCGACGCTAAAACATGATGAAGTATATCTCCTTCTTAAATCCCTGGACCAAAGAAAGGTTGCGAGCCTAGATAAGATGAGCCCAAGATTGCTGAGTAGATGTGCAGACCAGGTAGCATCAGCCTTAACTCGCATCTATCAGCGCTGTGTAGCACAACGTAAATGGCTTTCTCTGTGAAAAGAGGCAATTGTAGCCCCTGTTCACAAAAGATGAGTGAAAATCAGTTACTGCAAGGTTCTTGAAACAATAATCTCATGGCAGATGACAGTGTTTTCTCGAATAGCACTCACTCCATCATGACTGTCAATATGGTTTCAGAAAAGGTTACTCTGCTGCTGAACTACTGTAAAGCTCTCCACTATATGGCACCAGTCACTAGATCAATCCAAGAAAAGCTGTATAATAGCATTGGACATTATTGGCTCTTCCAACCGAGTATTGCACCAGGGCCTCAACAAAACTGCAAGTACTAAGAGTTTCTGACTGTGTACTATGCCTCCTAGTGAGAGAGAGAGAGAGAGAGAGAGAGAGAGAGAGAGAGAGAGAGAGAGAATCTTAACTTACTGCCTGACACAACCTGGGTGAACAAATTGCCTGACACAACCAGGGTGAACAACACTGCCTGACACAACCTGGGTGAACAATATTGCCTGACACAACCTGGGTGAACAATATTGCCTGACACAACCAGGGTGAACAGCACTGCCTGACAAACACTGTGAACAACACTACCTGACAACCAGGGTGAACAACACTGCTGACACAACCAGGGTGAACAACACTGCTTGACACAACCAGGGTGAACAACACTGCTTGACACAACCAGGATGAACAACACTGCTTGACACAACCAGGGTGAATAACACTGCTTCACACAACCAGGATGAACAACACTTCTTCACACAACCAGGGTGAACAACACTGCTTGACAAAACCAGGGTGAACAACACTATACTGACACAACCAGGGTGAACAACACTATACTGACACAACCAGGGTGAACAACACTGCTAGACACAACCAGGGTGAACAACACTATCTGACACAACCAGGGTGAACAACACTGCTTGACACAACCAGGGTGAACAACACTAACTGACACAACCAGGGTGAACAACACTGCTAGACACAACCAGGGTGAACAACACTATACTGACACAACCAGGGTGAACAACACTCCCTAGACACAACCAGGGTGAAAACACTGCCTGACACAACCAGGGTGAAAACACTGCTTGACACAACCAGGGTGAAAACACTCCCTGACACAACCAGGGTGAACAACACTGCTAGACACAACCAGGGTGAAAAACACTGCTTGACACAACCAGGGTGAAAAACACTGCTTGACACAACCAGGGTGAAAAACACTGCTTGACACAACCAGGGTGAAAACACTGCTTGACAAAACCAGGGTGAACAACAACATACTGACACAACCAGGGTGAGCAACACTATACTGACACAACCAGGGTGAGCAACACTATACTGACACAACCAGGGTGAACAACACTGCTGACACAACCAGGGTGAAAAACACTGCTTGACACAACCAGGGTGAAAAACACTGCTTGACACAACCAGGGTGAAAAACACTGCTTGACACAACCAGGGTGAACAACACTATACTGACACAACCAGGGTGAGCAACACTATACTGACACAACCAGGGTGACAACACTATACTGACACAACCAGGGTGAGCAACACTTACTGACACAACCAGGGTGACAACACTATACTGACACAACCAGGGTGAACAACACTATACTGACACTAGATCCAATGTGAACAACACATACTGCACAACTCAATGTGAACACACTATACGTGACACTGCCATGTGACAACACTATACTGACACAACCAGGTGAACAACACTGCTGACACAACCAAGTGACACCACTATACTGACACAACCAGGGTGAACATCACTGCTGACACAACCAATGTGACAACACTATACTGCCAACCAGGTGAACAACACTGCTTGACACAACCAATGTGAACAACACTATACTGACACAACCAGGGTGAACAACACTATACTGACACAACCAGGGTGAACAACACTATACTGACACAACCAGGGTGAACAACACTATACTGACACAACCAGGGTGAGCAGGTCTATCACTCGACCTGGTGAGTTAGGCTGTTCCTGACCAGATGGAATAAGTCTATCACTCACTCTACAAGGATGAGTTAGGCTATCTTTGATATGACCATACTGCGTAATTCAATCCGTGACCGGTAATCAACGCTCTCACCTCACACACAGAGTGCCCGTGGTTCGATCCCCGGCAAGGGTGAAAACATTGGGCATGTTTCCTTACACCAACTGTCCCCGTTCAAGTAGAGAGCAAGTAGGTACCTGGGTGTTAGTCGACAGGTGTGGGTCGCATCCTGGGGATAAGATTGAGGACCCCAAAAGAAATAAGACAGACAGTCCCTCGATGACGCACTGCCTTTCTTGGGTTATCCTAGGTGGCTAACCTCCGGGGTTAAAAATCCGAAAAAAATTATTTTATCTTATCTGACACGACCAGGCTGAGCAGGGAGAAAGAATATCCCTAACACAAGCAGGGTGAGCAAGGATATCCCTAACATGACCAGGTTGAGCAAGGATATCCCTAACATGAACAGGTTGAGCAAGGATATCCCTAATATGAGCTGGGTGAGCAAGGATATCCCTAACATGACCAGGGTGAGCAAGGATATCCCTAACATGACCAGGGTGAGCAAGGATATCCCTAACATGACCAGGGTGAGCAAGGGTATCCCTAACACGAACAGGGTGAGCAAGGATATCCCTAACACGAGCAGGGTGAGCAAGGGTATCCCTAACATGAGCAGGGTGAGCAAGGATATCCCTAACACGAACAGGGTGAGCAAGGGTATCCCTAACACGAACAGGGTGAGCAAGGGTATCCCTAACACGAACAGGGTGAGCAAGGATATCCCTAACACGAGCAGGGTGAGCAAGGGTATCCCTAACACGACAGGGTGAGCAAGGATATCCCTAACACGAACAGGGTGAGCAAGGATATCCCTAACACGACAGGGTGAGCAAGGATATCCCTAACATGAACAGGGTGAGCAAGGATATCCCTAAATGAACAGGGTGAGCAAGGTATCCCTAACATGAACCAGGGTGAGCAAGGGGTATCCCTAACACGAACAGGGTGAGCAAGGATATCCCTAACATGAACAGGGTGAGCAAGGATATCCCTAACATGACAGGGTGAGCAAGGTATCCCTAACATGACCAGGGTGAGCAAGGTATCCTAACACGAACAGGGTGAGCAAGGGTATCCCTAACACGACCAGGGTGAGCAAGGGTATCCCTAACACGACAGGGTGAGCAAGGATATCCCTAACACGAAAGGGTGAGCAAGGGTATCCCTAACACGAACAGGGTGAGCAGGGTATCCCTAACACGAACAGGGTGAGCAAGGATATCCCTAACACTGACAGGGTGAGCAAGGTATCCCTAACACGACAGGGTGAGAAAGGATATCCCTAACATGACCAGGGTGAGCAAGGATATCCCTAACACGAACAGGGTGAGCAAGGGTATCCCTAACACGAACAGGGTGAGCAAGGGTATCCCTAACACGAACAGGGTGAGCAAGGATATCCCTAACACGAACAGGGTGAGCAAGGATATCCCTAACACGAACAGGGTGAGCAAGGGTATCCCTAACATGACCAGGGTGAGCAAGGATATCCTTAAACGAACAGGGTGGAGACCCACAGAGGGTATCCCTAACACGACAGGGTGAGCAAGGGTATCCCTAACATGACCAGGGTGAGCAAGGATATCCCTAACATGACCAGGTTGAGCAAGGATATCCCTAACATGACCAGGGTGAGAAAGGATATCCCTAACATGACCAGGGTGAGAAAGGATATCCCTAACATGACCAGGGTAAAAGAAATCCCTAACATGACCAGGGTGAAAAGGATATCCCTAACATTACCAGGGTGAGAAAGGATATCCCTAACATGACCAGGGTGAGAAAGGATATCCTTGATTTAAGCAAGTGTGAATTAATCAATCCTTAATACGACAATATTGGCCAAGGTTATCCCAGACACGACCATTGTAACCAAGGCTATCACTCAACCTGGATGAGTCAGGGTATTTTTGACATGACTTAAGTCAACAAAGTATCTACGACTCGAGCAGGGTGAGGAAAAGTATCCTAAATATGACAAGGGTGAACAAGGCTATCCCTGACAAGGCCATGGTGAGAAAAGATATCCTTGACTCGAACACAGGGAACAAGGATTTCCCTGAGACGACCAACGTTAGCAAGGATATCCCTGATTCAACTAGGGTGAGCAGGGATATCCGTCACACCACCAGAGCCTGATCAGTTATCCCTGATACGACCACAAATACCAAGGGTGAGACAATATGAAAAATTAACTAGAATTGTTTCAGCTAAAATTAGCGCAATCTGAGTTACCTCTTAAAGATAAATCGCCTGGTGAATATCTGGCCAGACTGTCTGCCACAGTTATAGCAGAGAGAAAATGAAAAGTTTGCATCCCTACCTGGTAATGGCAATTAACTTTACAAACAAAACTGCGTCGTTTAACAGACCGTTGATTACGTCATACATCACAGAGAAACACACACACACACACACACACACACACAAACACACAAAAACCTTATCCCTCCAGAAACGTGGAGGGCTAAGATAATGGAGGTGGTTCTGGAAAACCTCATGTACCAACACGTAATGGACACTACCAGAGAGAGAGGTGAGGATGAACCAGCAAGACTGGACCTAGTATTCACCTTGAGCAGTTCAGACATCGAGGACATTACATACGAAAGACCTTTGCAGCTAGTAATTACATAGTTCTGAGCTTTGAATACACAGTTGAGTTACAAGTGGAGAGGGTAGGAGGAGTGAAATGGGAGAAGCCAAACTACAAAAGTGGGGACTACACAGGTATGAGGAACTTCCTGCAAGAGGTTCAGTGCAAAAGAGAATTGGTAGGGAAATCAGTAAACGAAATGATGGAATACGTGACAACAAAATGTAAGGAGTCAGAGGAGAGGTTTGTTTCGAAGGGCAACAGAAATAATGGGAAGACCAGAATGAGCACTTGGTTTACCCAGAAGTGTAGGGAGGCAAAAAGTAAGTGCGCTAGAGAATGGAAAAAGTACAGAAGACAAAACACCCAGGAAAATAAAGGGATTAGTCGAAGAGCCAGAAACGAATATACGCAGATAAGGAGGGAGGCCCACTCGACAATACGAAAAGGACATAGCATCGAAAGTTAAGTCTGACCCGAAACTGATGCACAGCCACATGGGAGAAAACAACAGTCGAGGACCAAGTAATCAGGTTGAGGAATGAAGGTGGAGAGTTCACAAGAAACGACCAAGAAGTATGTGAGGAGCTCAACATGAGATTTAAAAAAGTTTTCACAGTAGAGACAGGAAGGACTCCGAGAAGTCAGACTAGGGGTACACCAACAAGTGCTGCATGAAATACACACAAATGAGGGGAAGGTGAAGAAGCTTCTAGGTGAACTTGAAACCTCAAAGGCGGTGGGACCAGACAACATCTCTCCGTGGGTCCTTAGAGAGGGAGCAGAGATGCTGTGTGCCACTAACAAAAATCTTCATCACATCCATTGAAAATGAGCAACTACCTGAGGTATGGAAGATGGCAAATATAGTCCCAATTTAAGAAAGGAGACAGACACGAGGCCTTAAACTACTGACTTGTGTCACTGACGTGTATAGTATGCAAAGTCAAGGAGAAGATTATCAAGAGGAGAGTGGTGAAGCACCTAGAAAGGAACAAGCTTATAAACGACAACCAGCACGGTTTCAGGGAAGGGTAACAGGAAATCAGAAGTTTTATTCACTGGTCATCATATGGAAACTAAAATCCAAGTTTCTTCCAAAAAAAAAATGGAAATTATGACATAAGACACGAGAGAGAGGGTGGGTAGATTGTATTTCCTTGGACTGCAAGAAGACCTTCGACACAGTTCCTCACAAGAGATTAATGCAAAAGCTAAAGGATCAGGCATGCATAACAGGAAAGGCACTGCAATGGATCAGAGACTACCTGACAGGGAGGCAACAACGAGTCATGGTAAGCGACGAGGTGTCAGAGTGGGCGCCTGTAACGAGCGGAGTTCCACAGGAGTCAGTCCTAGGACCAGTGCTGTTTTTGGTATATGTGAATGTCATGTCGGAAAGGATAGACTCAGAAGTGTCCCTATTTGCAGATGATGTGAAGTTAATAAGAAGCATTAAATCGGATGAGGTATAGGCAGGACTACAAATGGGGCGTGGACAGGCTGCAAGCCTGGTCCAGCAACTGGTTCCTGAAATTTAACTCTACCAAATGCAGAGTCATGAAGATTGGGGAAGGACAAAGAAGACCGCAGACAGAGTATTGGCTAGGTGGTCAAAGACTGCAAACCTCACTCAAGGAAAAAGATCTTGGGGTGAGTATAATACCGCGCACTTCCAGATAACTGCTGCAGCATATGGGCGCCTAGCAAACCTAAGAATAGCGTTCCGATACCTTAGTAAGGAATCGTTCAAGACTCTGTACACCGTGTACGTCAGGCCCATATTGGAGTATGCAACACCAGTTTGGAACCCACACCTGGTCAAGAACGTCAAGAAATTAGAGTGCAAAGGTTTGCAACAAGACTAGTCCCGGAGCTAAGGAAAATGTCCTACGAAGAAAGGTTAAGGAAATCGGTCTGACAACATTGGAGGACAGGAGGGTTAGGAGTACGTGATACCGACATATAAAATACCGCTAGGAATTGACAAGGTGGACAGAGACAGCATGTTCCAGAGATAGGACACAAAAACAAGGGGTCACAGTTGGAAGTTGAATACTCAGATGAGTCAAATAGATGTTAGGAAGTATTTCTTCAGTCTTAGAGTTGTCAGGAAGTGGAATAGTCTTGAAAGTGACGTAGTGGAGGCAGGAACCATATATAGTTTCAAGGCGAGGTTTGATAAAGCTCATGAAGCAGGGAGAGAGAGTGGACCTAGTAGCGATCAGTGAAGAGGAGGGGCCAGGAGCTATGACTCGACCCCTGCAACCACAATTACGTGAGTACAATTTGGTGAGCATACACACACACACACACACACACACACACACACACACATACACACACACACATTCCACACATAGCTTTAAGAACAGGTACAATAAGGCCCACGATGCTAGGAGGGCGTGTATCATGCAAGAAGTTGAGAGGCTGGGTCAGTAGCAGCAGCCATATATAAGTGAGTACACTCCCTAGTAATATTGCCTAATGGTAATATTACTCTCTAAATATGATTACAAATGGTCTAAAAAACAAATTGGATTAGAAATTTCGTTCAAAAAGAAACTGTGGTGATGTTCAATATAGTAAAGGAGGAGTTTGTGGAACATTAGAAAAACACAATTATGACTGAATAAATGGTTCATTATTCTTACAGGATGAGAATTCATTGAGTACATGAAAAAAACATTCAGATGATCAAGAAGTACTCTGTGAGAAACACCGTTCAGTAGAGCTACCTATAGTGATGAACACACCTACCTCCCCCTATAGTGATGAACACACCTACCTCCCCCTATTGTGATGAACACACCTACCTCCCCCTATAGTGATGAACACACCTACCTCCTCCTATAGTGATGAACACACCTACCTCCCCCTATAGTGATGAACACACCTACCTCCCCCTATAGTGATGAACACACCTACCTCCCCCTATAGTGATGAACACACCTACCTCCCCCTATAGTGATGAACACACCTACCTCCCCTATAGTGATAACACACCTACCTCCCTATAGTGATAACACACCTACCTCCCCCTATAGTGATGAACACACCTACCTCCCCCTATAGTGATGCACACACCTACCTCCCCTATAGTGATGCACACACCTACCTCCCCCTATAGTGATACACACACCTACCTCCCCCTATAGTGATACACACACCTACCTCCCCCTATAGTGATGCACACACCTACCTCCCTATAGTGATGACACACCTACCTCCCTATAGTGATGCACACACCTACCTCCCTATAGTGATAACACACCTACCTCCCTATAGTGATACACAACTACCTCCCCTATAGTGATGACACACACCTACCTCCCCTATAGTGATGCACACACCTTATCCCTCCCTATAGTGATACACACACCTACCTCCCCCTATAGTGATGCACACACCTACCTCCCCCTATAGTGATGCACACACCTACCTCCCCCTATAGTGATGCACACACCTACCTCCCCCTATAGTGATGCACACACCTACCTCCCCTGTAGTGATGCACACACCTACCTCGCCCTATAGTGATACACACACCTACCTCCCCCTATAGTGATGCACACACCTACCTCCCCTATAGTGATCACACACCTACCTCCCCTATAGTGATGCACACACCTACCTCCCCCTATAGTGATGCACAAACCATCCCCAGCTGTACCTACTCCCCTTCAGCCTCCATATGTTCAACACACAAAGATTAAAAACCATAACCAGAGTATGGTAAAGAAAAAACTTCTCCTGATACATAAATATGAATGCAACAAATTGGATAAAAATTTGTGAACTGGGTATGTCATATGAAGGAGAGGTAAACTTAGAAAAACACATTATACTATAGGTTCATTATCTTACAGTGATGAGAAATATCTTATAATGATAACACAGATGCCAAGAAGTAGTGAGAAACACTGAGCTCCTATTGTGATAACACCTACCTCCCTATAGTGATGACACACCTACCTCCTATTAAGCTTAGTGAGACCAACCTACTCGCCAGTGATGACATGAAGTGATTACACACTCTACCTCCCTATAAGAAATTCTGTGAGACACACCTACCTCCCATAGTGTGAACAGACATCCCCTATGTGAGACAACCTACCGCCCTATAGTGATACACAATACCTCCCATATGCAGCACAGGAAACCTCCTATAGTGATGCAACTACGTTTAGTGATCAAACCTATGCGTATGTTCACAACTCGGATCATAGTATAACGAACAACCTCCTATGGTGACTTGAACACACTACCTCCTATAGTATGCACACCTACTCCTTAGTGAGCACACCTACCTCCTATAGTGATGACACACCTACCTCCTATAGTGATACACACCTACCTCCTATAGTGATACACAGCACTCCTATAGTGATAACACCTACCTCCTATGTGATGACCACACCTACCTCCTATAGTGATGCACACCTCCTCCCTATATTGATACCACACTCCCTATAGTGATCACACTACCTCCTATAGTGATGACACACTACCTCCTAAGTGATGACACACTACCTCCTATAGTGATCAACACCTACTCCTATAGGATACAACACCTACCTCCCCATGTGAAGACACACCTACCTCCTATAGTGATGCACACACCTACCTCCCCTATAGTGATGCACACACCTGCCTCCTATAGGATGCACACACCTACCTCCCCCTATTGTGATGCACACACCTACCAGTGCAATTAGGAATCAGAGGAGAAATTCAAACCTAGAAGGGTAGGAAATCTCAAAAACAGAGACTTGCTTCAACTAACAATGCAGAGAAGAAAAAACGAAAGGAATAAGAGCTTGAAAAATTTATAGAAAATGAAGGCTAACAGAGAAGATAGAAAGACCTGAAACGAATGTGTAAGGTGGAGAAACCGAACAAAAGTTTGAAAATGACTCAGCAGAAAAATCCAAGACTACTTAAAAGCCATAACAGAATAGTAAAGACAGTCAAAGACAAAGTATGTATGATAATTTGTGTAACTGTATTTGTGTACCTGTACCTAAATAAACTTACTTATTCCATTAAGGTGCATAGGCTCACTCCAACGCTGACGAATCAACTCCATCAATACACAATCGTGATCTTCATTTTTCCCTTCTATGCAATATTTTCTATTTTTTCATTAGCTTCTATTCATCAATTTCAGCACAGAACTTCAACAATTTGTCCCTCTGCTTCTGTGTATGGTAGATAGTGGTTGTTACATCGCTAACCTTCACTGTCAGATGCTACTGTGTATGGTAGATAGTGGTTGTTACACTGCTAAACTTCACTGTCAGATGCTACTGTGTATGGTAGATAGTGGTTGTTACACCGCTAAACTTCACCGTCAGATGCTACTGTGTATGGTAGATAGTGGTTGTTACACCGCTAAACTTCACTGTCAGATGCTACTGTGTATGGTAGATAGTGGTTGTTACACCGCTAAACTTCACCGTCAGATGCTACTGTGTATGGTAGATAGTGGTTGTTACACGCTAAACTTCACTGTCAGATGCTACTGTGTATGGTAGATAGGGTTGTTACATGCTAAACTTCACTGTCAGATGCTACTGTGTATGGTAGATAGTGGTTGTTACACCGCTAAACTTCACTGTCAGATGCTACTGTGTATGGTAGATAGTGGTTGTTACATCGCTAAACTTCACTGTCAGATGCGACTGTGTATGGTAGATAGTGGTTGTTACACCGCTAAACTTCACCGTCAGATGCTACTGTGTATGGTAGATAGTGGTTGTTACATCGCTAAACTTCACTGTCAGATGCTACTGTGTATGGTAGATAGTGGTTGTTACATCGCTAAACTTCACTGTCAGATGCTACTGTGTATGGTAGATAGTGGTTGTTACATCGCTAAACTTCACTGTCAGATGCTACTGTGTATGGTAGATAGTGGTTGTTACACCGCTAAACTTCACTGTCAGATGCTACTGTGTATGGTAGATAGTGGTTGTTACACCGCTAAACTTCACTGTCAGATGCTACTGTGTATGGTAGATAGTGGTTGTTACATCGCTAAACTTCACTGTCAGATGCTACTGTGTATGGTAGATAGTGGTTGTTACACCGCTAAACTTCACTGTCAGATGCTACTGTGTATGGTAGATAGTGGTTGTTACACCGCTAAACTTCACTGTCAGATGCTACTGTGTATGGTAGATAGTGGTTGTTACATCGCTAAACTTCACTGTCAGATGCTACTGTGTATGGTAGATAGTGGTTGTTACATCGCTAAACTTCACTGTCAGATGCGACTGTGTATGGTAGATAGTGGTTGTTACACCGCTAAACTTCACCGTCAGATGCTACTGTGTATGGTAGATAGTGGTTGTTACACCGCTAAACTTCACTGTCAGATGCTACTGTGTATGGAAGATAGTGGTTGTTACACCGCTAAACTTCACTGTCAGATGCTACTGTGTATGGTAGATAGTGGTTGTTACATCGCTAAACTTCACTGTCAGATGCTACTGTGTATGGTAGATAGTGGTTGTTACATCGCTAAACTTCACTGTCAGATGCTACATATTTACACCGCTGTCAAGTTTTTCCAGCAACTTTACTTTCTTTTCACTATTACCCATAAGCACAAAATATGCGGTAATCAGTGAGTAATTGTGTTGACAACAAATTGAATGATCCAATTGTCGTGAGTGATGTCAAGTCTCGAACTTTCGGATTTTGGAATTTTGTTAAAGTATTCTGCAGTGTACTGGAAAACATTTACACAACAGCGTAAGAGACGATTTTTTGTAAGTGACTTGGATGCATTAGTGGTATTTGGACCTGGAAAGATGTCACCATGAATTCTATGAGGGAGAGAAACACTGTGTAAACCACAACTAGTCAGTACACACTGGACAATTCCCAGAGGTCTGGAAAACAACAAATGCTGCCTCGATATTTAATAACGAAGACGGAAATCACTGAGGTAAAGGCCAGCATCCAAGACATGCATGTCACGAAAGGTAATAAGAACATAAGAAAGGAGGAACACTGCAGCAGGCCTGTTGGCCCATACTAGGCAGGTCCTTCACAATCCATCCCGAGCATATCTTGTCTTACTAACTTGCTTGAGATCTTTGAGAATGTGACAAGTGAGACAGGAGAGAGAGAGATGGGTAGCTAGCATTTTCTTGGACTGCAAGAAGGCACTTGATACTGTACCTCATAAGAAACTAAGAGCCAAAACTTGAGGTGCAGCTCAAGCAAAAAAATATTTCATCCAATGTAATAATTTTCCTTTAATTCCTCCTATATTTTGCAGTTCCCAAATTTGTCTTTCATGGTAAACTATCAAAACTTCGAAAAAAACAGTCTAGGTAAATACAATTTACCCATGCATTTCTTTCTTGAAAAAGTTCCGCAATTTGTCATAATAAAAAAAAAAAAACCGGTAAGCATGAATGAGAAGACCGAAAAACGAATAATTTGTCAATTAGTATGTAATTCTCTAAGTGTTCAATCCACTTTACTCCAATAGATTTTTCCAATGATTTTACAACAACACTTGTCAACAAAACCTGTTTATATTTTAAAAAGTCTACCTTATCGCCTTTTTTAAATACGTATAGGCACCATATGTGCCATCTTCCATGAGTTTGATAATTTACCTAGCTGTAGTGAAATCCAAAAAAAAATCTAAAGTGGATAA
>WNWK01009386.1:0-77116 GCA_009830355.1 Cherax destructor | reverse complement strand
GATTAAATTATGGGGAATTAAATGCAAATGGGAGTTGACACAGTTACTTTTTGCTGATGATACTGTGCTTATGGGAGATTCTAAAGAAAAGTTGCAAAGGTTAGTGGACGAGTTTGGGAGTGTGTGTAAAGGTAGAAAGTTGAAAGTGAACATAGATAAGAGTAAGGTGATGAGGGTATCAAACGATTTAAATAAAGAAAAATTGGATATCACATTGGAGAGAGGGATTATGGAAGAAGTAAATGTTTTCAGATATTTGGGAGTTGACATGTCAGCGGATGGGTTTATGAAGGATGAGTTAACCATAGAATTGATGAAGGAAAAAAGGTGAGTGGTGCGTTGAGGTATCTGTGGAGACAAAAAACGTTATCCATGGAGGCAAAGAAGGGAATGTACGAAAGTATAGTGGTACCAACACTCTTATATGGGTGTGAAGCATGGGTTGCAAATGCTGCAGCGAGGAGGAGGCTGGAGGCAGTGGAGATGTCCTGTCTAAGGGCAATGTGTGGTGTAAATATTATGCAGAAAATTCGAAATGTGGAAATTAGGAGAAGGTGTGGAGTTACTAAAAGTATTTGTCAGAGGGCTGAAGAGGGGTTGTTGAGGTGGTTTGGTCATTTAGAGAGAATGGATCAAAGTAGAATGACTTGGAGAGCATATAAATCTGTAGGGTAAGGAAGACTGGGTAGGGGTGGTCCTAGAAAAGGTTGGAGGGAGGGGGTAAAGAAGGTTTTGTGGGCGAGGGGCTTGGACTTCCAGCAAGCGTGTGTGAGCGTGTTAGATAGGAGTGAATGGAGACGAATGGTTTTAGGGACATGACGATCTGTTGGAGTGTGAGCATGGTAACATTTTGTGAAGGGATTCAGGGAAACCAGTTAATTGATTTCGTTGGACTTGAGTCCTGGAAATGAGAAGTACAATGCCTGCACTTTAAAGGAGGGGTCTGGGATAGTGACAGCTGGGAGGGACTATTCTCAGCTGTCGTATCTGAGTGCCTCTGCAAAGACAGTGGTTATGTATGAGTGTGGTGAAAGTGTTGAATGATGATGAAAGTATTTTCTTTTTGGAGATTTTCTTTCTTTTTGGGTCACCCTGCCTCGGTGGGAGACGGCCGATGTTACGGCCCCCTACCTAACAATGGTTGTTAGGTAGTTACCTTACCGGCCGGCAGTAAAGGGGTTACGTCATCAGACCCGATGTTTGACTGCCGGGCCGGCTAGACCGACAGTGTCAACGAGACTCTCCCCTATTCAACACTGGAGAGTTCACCAGCTCCCTGATACACTACTGGAGTTCGCCAGGCAGACCTGCTTGAGAGTTGCAGACTTTCGCAGTGTGGTGCTGGTGACAGGTCTTTAGTGCTCCAGTGCTGAGAGAACTGGAAGCTTTATTCTCTCTAGACTGTGTTACTCGAGAGCAACTCTGTACTTGTGATGTTTGCAAGGCCAAGTACAGTTGATGAGGACACTGTAATGAGGAGAGCGGCAAGTCTGGTCACCAGAATTACCTACTGGCTTTCATCGTACCTGCGACTATGTACCTGAAAATAGACTATTGTACCTGAAATTATGTACCTGAGGTGTCTTGTGTGACACTATGTTATGAGGTGTCTTGTGTGACACTATGTTATGAGGTGTCTTGTGTGACACTATGTTATGAGGTGTCTTGTGTGACACTGTTATGAGGTGTCTTGTGTGACACTATGTTATGAGGTGTCTTGTGTGACACTATGTTATGAGGTGTCTTGTGTGACACTGATATGTTATGGTGTCTTGTGTGACACTGGTTGTGTGTCTGGTGTGACACTGGTATTGTTACCCGGAGTGTCAGGTATTCAGTGGTGCATTCAGAAGTTTGTGACGGTGGCACGACACAAGTTAAGAGTTGTGTATGTATTTGGTGTGTGTCATAACGCGGTGCAAAGGCTTTATTAGAGATGGGTTCATGATGCAGGGGGCGTGCCATGTGGCACAGAGAAGGTGTCGTGTGACACAGCGATGGAGTCTTATGGTACAGGGAGAACGGGTGTCGTGGAACCCCGTAAGCGTGCCATAAGACAGAGATAAGGGTGTCTGAGGACACGGTGGAGAAGGAGTATCATGACAAGGTGTGGTAGTGTCCTGTGTGACACGATGATGGCAGCGACTTGACACTGCACTAAGTATTTGATTTTACTTGTGACTTTTATCTTGTACTATGAATTTTGTGTATATAAATGTTTTTACACAAATTATAAGATTATATGTTTTTATTCAGAGTATATGTTTTATATTAATATAATATAATAAATATCAGAAATAAGAGTTTGTTGCTATCCCAAACAGTCATTTATTACAAATGTTTCCTTTTTTTGTAATAGCCGACTTGTTGAAAAAAAAAAAAACACTTAGAAAATTGTGCTCTTTATTTCTATAAAAAAATAATTTTTTTTTTTTCAAAATATTCGGGGCACTGGGCGAGCTAACGTAAATATACGTGTGGACCGTTTAAGGGTTAAGCTTATCTAATAAAAGTTATACAGTATACGAAAACTGTAAAAATGAATACTAAATGAAAATTTAACTGAAAAACTGTACAGTAAATGAAACTGAAATACTGTACAGTAAATAAAAATTTAACTGCCTCTTACCTGTCAGAGGAGAGCTAATTGCAAAATTCTAGTGGCTTCAAATCTTGCGGGAGAAAGCTGGTAGGCCTACATGCGAGAGAATGGGTCTGCATGGTTAGTGTGCGCAGTATAAAAAAAAATCCTGCAGCATGCAGTGCATGAAAAAACAATTGTGACCGTGTTTTTGGTTTAAAACAGCAACTTTGCGGTGTATTTTTCTATGGTATGCAGTGGTACCTCTACTTACGAGCAGCTTCCAACTCAAACAATTACGTAAGTGTATTTTTGTAGGTGCTTTTTTAAGTGTATTTTTGGGGGTCTGAAATAGATTATGTAATCTAATTTTCATTATTTCTTATGGGAAAAAATTCCTTCGGTATCGGCACTTGAATAGCCGTCTGGAACGAATTAAGCTTATAACTCAAGGTACCACTGTACAGTGGACCCTCGGTTTTTGTTGAAAATTGTTTCCAGAATGCTGTTTGAGTGACGTTGCTGAACGAATTTGTTCCCATAAGGACAAATGTTAATTAGATTAGTCATTTCAGACCCCCAAACATAAACTTACAAAAGCACTTACGAAAATACACTTACATAATTGTTCGAGTTTGGAGGTGAACGAAAACCGAGGGTCCAATGTATATGGTTGTATTCTCATTTTCTTGGTCTCATTTGACAGAATAGAAGATATATTACAGAAATAGAAATGTTTTTCAATGGTTTAAAGACTAAAAGTAGCTTGAAATTGAGCTCAAAGTAGCAAAAATGTTCGATTTTTGCCGATGTTCAAGAGTAAACAAGTCATGTCATGCATCCAATACACATCAACTGGTGGGTCTAATATGCATTCACAAATGCGCTGATCTTATTTATACAATTATACAATTATGCAGTAGTCTGAATAACAGTAAATCTTCTATTTTTTGTGTGAATAAAAATTCAAAATGAAAAGCAAGCGTAATAAGAGGGGCCTGGAGACGTGACTAATGAACAGATAAAGTGTTATTTTAGTGCCAGGAATGTCTGCATTGTTTATGCTGGACCATATTTTGAAATTGGCCTTTCTTGAATTTTGTGTGAAAATGGCCAAATTAGTACATAATTTCAGATCACTTTACTGGGTAGCTGAAATGGGTAAATGGGCAGTTTCTTGTACTCAATCGATAGACTAAAAGGAGTTCTAGTGAAATAACTATGAGTTTGGTCAATTGGAACAATGAAATTGGCTCCAAAATAGGGCTCAAAGTGGGCGAAATCGCCGATACTTAAATATCAGAGACCACTAACTTTGCGATAACGTAATTTCATAAGTTTTCCATCAAATTTCTTACTTTTGGTTTCATTACCTTCACAAGATGCACAGCAAGATCTCAAGAGATGTTTACAGCACACGCATTAGTCGCTATACTGACTGAGACCCAAGCTGTGTACTCTGTCTGGTGATCACGTGATCCAAGCATTGTCAGTTGACAACCAAGACCACGTACGAAAACCAAATTGAACAAATCGGTTCGAAAACCTAGTCCGGTCAACGACCGAGGTTCCACTGTACTATATTCTGATACATTCCCATTTTTTTACATTCACTGGCAGATTTTTTTTCTTTCAAACAGAACTCTTTCAACTTTTACAAATTCTGTTCTGATTTCCTCCCTCCTTCACAGACCCACCTATTGATACATTTATCAAGTCTCTCTGGACATTCACTTCCTATCTAACCTCGTATTTATTCTTATTATCAACATACTCTTTTCTACCTGTAACAAACTTGTGGCTGGTTTCAACAGTTTATCTACCCTCACAGATCAGCTTGGGGCCAGTTTTCCTTGTTGACTGCTGTAAGCAGCCCACTGGCTCACAGCCATCACAACCTGGTTCATCTGGCACTTAGTTTCTTCTTAATGACTTCCACACTTTCCCATGAATATTTCTTATATCTGCTGGTATAAGGCTGAAGAGCCTTGGGCTGTAGATGATGTACATATGGCCCTCCCTGGTCTTCACTAGGTTTATCTTATATTTCCTCCCATATCTTTCACTCGAGTAAGTTATGATAATGTAGAGGTTGGGGATTGGACCCTCAAGTATCTTCCATGTAAAGTATCAAATGTCCCTCATTTTATGCATTAAATGCATTCTAAGCCATAAACAATAATTTTGCACAAGAAGCATCTTCAATATGCTTTGTGAACTGTACAGATATCATATGGCAAATATGTAAAGTATACATGGAATTATGTACTAATAGAAATAGGATAATAACCCACACTTAGGAGAGCGAAACCCAAGATAACGTTGTGGCCCAACTTGGACCTCTGCCCCCTCTCATATATATTCTGGCTCCCTTCCCTTCCCTTCTCACCTCTCTCTGTGATTTGTTTATAGTCCAAGTTGGATTGAAAAGTCATCAAAATTTTCAGTCTCCCAAGTGCTGGTTATTTTTGTATTGTCCCAGCCACAGAAATAGGATATCACATAATAGCAAGTTCCCATAAAGTGAGTCTGCATAAAGTGAAGGAAGTTATATTATCAGATATCTCTCTCTTCTCTGATCCAGAGTGCATTCCAAATATTTTGAGGCATTCCCAGTAATTTAAAAGCTTTATTGGCTCTGTGGGCTCCTGCTATTGTGTAAAACAATTACAGGTTCCTAATTCACACTTGTTTGGCAGGACAGTAGCAAAATAAATCCTTCATAAAATGGACTAATAGTGAGGAATGGGTGGTTGGTAATGGCAATTGTGGTGGACAGAGAAGACAATGTTTTGTCATGTTTGTGACAATAATGGACAACTCTGTAACCAACAGACCATGTCCATTGTTTCTAAATTGACTGACCCAGTGGATTTTGTTCCATATTACAGAAATCCATTATATGGAGGGTTTACTGTATCTCCCTGGGTGGTTGCTGTCTACCAACCTACAAAAAATCTAGGCAATGAAAGATTGGATATCAGATTGGAGGGAGAGAGTTATGAGGAAGTAAATGTGTTAAGATATTTCAAAGTGAACTTGTCAGTGGAAGGTTCTGTGAGAGATGAGGTGAGCCATAGAACTGACAAAGAAAAAAAGTGGGTGACGCATCGAAACATTTGTGGAGACAGATAACTATCCATGGAGGCACAAATACCAGGGTATAGTGGTACCAGCACTGGTGTATGGGTGTGAAGCATGAGTTTTAAATGTTGTAGCAAGGAGGAGGTTGGAGGCAGTGAAGATGTCGTGTTTGAGGGCGATTTTTTTTTAACACACTGGCCGTCTTCCACTGAGGTAGGGCAACCTGACAAGGAAAATACTTTCATTCATAATACTTTCATTCATCAGGTCACCAACATCACAGTTCAGGAGGGGTGGGGATGCTCTGGTTTGGAGGACCATGTGAATTGTGATATCTGTGCACTTCTGGCAAGACAGTGATTGAAAGAATGATGATGAAAGTGGCTATCCTCTTTTTTTTGGGTCACCTTATCTTAGTGGGAGATGGACAATGTATTAAAATAAACCTGGCCTTCATGGCATTTGCCTCACTGTCTTGTCTAAATCCAGAATTATTATACCAAAGTCTTTGACATGTTTCTTTTGTTCTATGAGATTGCCCTCCTGTGTTTTGTGTCCAGTGCTTGTTTTGAGCTCCACATTCTTTTCATATCTGAGCAGTTGGAATTTTTCATTATTGAACATAATGATATTTTCCATTGCCCACTAGAAGGTTTTGCTGATAACTGCTAGCAATTTTTCTGTCTTCTACCAAGGTGACTTTCATGCTTATTTTGGTATTGTCCATAAAAGAAAAGTGTTTTATCTATGCTAAGAGGATGAGCAATGATAAAGGTGCCAGGGCAGGTGGAGATGCTTGTTATCCTTGTTCACTTAGCAGTACAATGGTAACCTGGATGTTACCAGACTGTTGGGATAGCATCTTGAAATGAGATAAGTTATAGGATAAAGTTATAGGATAAGAGCTCTTTGCCAGTAAATTTTGATAGTTTAAAAAAAAAAAAAAAAAAGGTAGAGTACATGCAGCACAAGATTAAGACTACTGAAACTGTCCAGCTGGGAGTCACCATAATGCTGTATGTCCAGAGAACAAATCAGTCCACCCCTATTGAAAATAGAATCATGATATCTATAAATAACAGGTACTTCATATATAATACTGTCAGTTGTATGAATTAGACTTGTAAACAAGTACAGTGGTCCTTCGGTTTTCGTGCATCTCCAAACTCGAACATTTATGTAAGTGTATTTTCGTAAGTGCTGTTGCAAGTGTATTTTTGGGGTTCTGAAATAGACTAACCTACGTGACATTATTTCTTAAGGAAGTAAATTCGTTTGGTAATGGCACTTGAGCAGCATTCTGGAATGAATTTTCGGCGAAAACTGAGGGACCACTGTACTACAAAATATCAGAAAACTATTAAAAAAGCTTCCTCTCTGCAACAATTACAAATTCATATAAACAGACTTCTGGAGAGTTGTGAAAGACTGCAAGGAATGATGCTAGTAAATTAGCCCTAGACATGATCCAAATACAGTGGACCCCCGGTGTTCGTCCATTTTTCGTAACAGAATGCTGGTCAAGTGCCATTACCAATCGAATTTATTCCCTTAAGAAATAATGTAAAGTAGACTAGTCCTTTTAGACCCCCAAAACTACACTTATAAAAGCATTTAAAAAAATACACTTACATAAAAGGGCGTGTTTTGAGCAGGACGAACACCGGGGGTCCATTGTATACAGTTAATTCTGCACTTGAAAATGTACTACTATACATGGAAATAAATTTTATTTTAAAATAATTATTGATGATCACAATGTGATTGAAATCATCTTGTGTGTAGAAGGAACAGTTGGACACTTAAAAAGTATACAACATACTTACTTCAGTAGAACAAAGTCTTACCTATGGAATTTCGTTCGCATCTGTGTGATCCACAATTGTTGGAGTCGAAACTGAGCTCTACGAACATCCAAGAGAAATGTAAAAATTGCATTGTACTTGTCCTGAACTGATGGAGTAAACAGCTTATGCAATGGCCACTTAGAATGGTATTCCAGCTTCAAATTTCGCCAACTTTTATCTGAGAAATTATTTTAAACAAGGAATCAAAATTCAGTATAATACATGTACAGGACACCATTGCTTGCTAATGTTTATCAACTGGAAGAGATTTTGGGGACTTTTCAGTGAGATAAAGCAAGTACTTCAGGGTTAGTATTCAGTGAGAGTAAATTATTCTTCATTTAACAAGAGAAAACAATAAAGAAAAAGTGAATATCTGCAGTAAAAAATAAAAATAAGGATAAACAGAAGCAGTTTTTTTAATGCCAGATCACAAGTGAATGTCAAGGTAAAAAAAAACTCATTCCCTATATAAACGGAAAAATTAGTACATGAAGACATAGTGTGATCAAATCATTCTTGATTCCATGAATGTGAAATAATCTTGGAAAAAGACTAAAATCTACCAGGAAACTGAAAAAATGAAACTCTGGTTGTAGAGAGAACAAGTGGGAGGCAATGAGAGTAGTACTTTTGGATGGCAACTGATGTTCAGTCAGCAGGTAGCTGCTAGGTGCCTCTGGTCACAGAAATTGGAAACAAGAAGGAAAGCAGAGGTAAACTATAAGGACTATGTGATAGTCCTTACTGATTGTTTAGAGGTGAGTACAGGTGTGATAATGTGCCTGTTTTGTTCCTAATGGGTCATCAGAGACCCACTACAAAAAATACAGTACACTATTCATGTATATGAAACAACCATTGCTCAATTTCCCTTTAATTTCATGCAAAATTACAATCATCTCTTTATTTTCAGGGTGTAAGTTATATTAACAATATGAAAAGTACATAAGTACTGCCTTTTTATTCAAGTTACTGTACAGTATTCTCATACTCTCTATTGCAAAAAATGCATTACTGAAATCCGACTGCATTCTCAAATACAAAAAGCAAACTAATATGAATACAATGGAATATAAAAAAAAAATCTCAAAATAAAAATATCATACTAATTTTCCTACCTGGTTGACCTCTGGCTGGGGTGGCCTGTGCAGTGGGCAGAATTTTCAGGGAAAGTGCAAACTTTTCCAACATCTCCTCCTCCAGTAGCACTTGTCGGCCTGCTAACTGGAATAATCCATCAAAATCTGAAAAAATTGATGAATATCTCAAATCACTAATATGTCTTCCAATACAGTGGTACCTCTGTTTTCATGATTAATCCGTTCTAAAAAGTCTGACGAAAACCGAATCATACGAAAACTGAAGCAATATTTCCCATGAGAAATAATGTAAATCCAATTAATCCATTCCAGACACTCAAAAATATTAACAAAAAGTACATTTTATATAGAATAACTATAGTTTTACATACAGAAAACAATGAGAAATATATATAAATGACTAATGAAATGGATAAATGAACATTTAACATCACTTTTACCATTATTGAAGACTCTTGTTGGAGTATGGAAGACAGCAAGGAGGGGAGAGGGAGAAGGAGAGGTTATTGTTTGGAAAAGGAATCCCCTTCCATAAGGACTTCTGGTATCAGGCCCTATCTGGGGTTACTTCCCTTCTTTGTCCTTTACTAGCACCAGGACCAGCTTGAGAGTTACTGTACCCCTGTTGCACAAAAAATCTGTACAGAGAGGTCTGTTTCTGGCATCTCTTTAAGATTTGCCTAAAATGGGACAAGGCATTGTCAATGAACATGTTGCAGACATGGCTTGCAACAGCTTTGTTAGGGTGATATTTCTCCACAAAGCTTTTCAACTCACCCCACTTTGCACACATGTCCTTAATCACTCAAGAAGGCACATTCTCCCCTCTCTCTTCCTCCTCCTCTGAAGAAATTTCTTCAGCTGTTTTTATCCACATTTATTTTCAACAAGAGGATATTCTGGGTGTATTCAAAATCACATTATCTTTTTTATCTGTAGTTTGTTTTCCCCATTAATTTGTGACACTGTGGCACAATTTCCGATCAATCTGAGATACAGTAGACCGTCATATTACACAGATTTATTTGCCACGTTTTGGTTATTGCACTATTGAAAAATTGTGACACAATTTTATACACAAGGTCATAAACCTTGCACCTAGTCAAGGGAACAAATAAATATCATCCATTCTTAATGGCAAGATTTCAGCTCTCAGAAGCCTTCCTATTACCACCCTTAACCATTGAAAAATAAACACTAAGACAGTTGCCTTAGGCAACATCTTGATTGGTTCAGATCACAAAACCAGCATCAGTGGGAAAACAGGAAGCCATAGAAACACCAGCCTCTCGCTTCACTTCAGCAGTTGGGAAGCTAAGCACAAAACATGATTTTAGTCTCCAATGCCTTCTTTACTAAGACTTGACAATCAGAACTGCTGATCCCAAACTACAGTGCTCACTCCACAATTGTTAATCCTGATTAACCAAATCGTAATAACACAACTGATAAAGTTTGAACCCATGGCCATTGGTTCAAACCCCTCCCATTGTGTGATTTGTAAATCTTGATGTCAGGTATCCTCAGAGCATGTATCTCCTCTCTCCCTTTTCCTTCCTCAATGCCCTTCCTAACAGTGTCAACAAAAGACTGAGGAAAGACGACACAGAGTCCTACAGTATGCCACTGAGATTAGATAATTTCTTATCTACCTGTTTCAGTCTTATAGCAGAATTATTCGAAATATTACCAACAGCATCAGTCACTGCACCAACAGCTCCCACAGAAACACTATCCATTAATGTCCCCATGAAAATCAGAATACATTCCCTCATGAAGAACAACATTTACTGCAAACACATCCATTGCACAGCCACCAAAAATTTAAACTATGATGCTGGTGCATAAAATTATAATCATCCTCATCTAGATCTGCATAGGCAATATAAAAACCCTTCACTACAAAAATTCCAATTAAATGCCACATTAATGGGACACCCATCCATACTTTCGCAGCCATAGTTAAGAAGTCCTTCACCATAACAAAAACTCAAGTAAGTAAATAAACTATCTGGAGAAACCCCAGACAGCACTGTGAGGTTACCATAAGTAGGTGAGGTGCAACGTCATTATATGCTGATGCACCTTGGTTTTTGGGTTATTTAGCAAGTAACCCAAAAACCAAGGTGCATCAGCAGTGACAACTTTTCCCTTACAAAGCTGCTTGGACAAGTGGCAGTCAACCTCACTGGTTATGATAGTGCCACTGCACAGTGTAGCAGAGTGCCTCAAACCATGCTTCAGAGTACATAAAATACAATAGACTCATAATTTGCATGCCCAATCTTTCATTTTTAAAACCTACAGTGGACCCCCGAGTTTCGTAAACCCCGGAAATCGTACATTTATGTAAGTATAATATTGTAAGTGCTTGTGGAAAAGTATTTTTGGGGGTCTGAAATAGACTAACCTACGTGAAATTTTTCCTTATGGGAGAAAATTCGTTCGGTAATGGCACTTGAGCAGACTTCAGGAGTGAAGTTTTTACGAAACTCGGGGGTCCACTGTATTTAAATTTTGTGCCAAGACCAAAAGTTGTGCAAGAAAAATCACTTTAATGTACGGAGGAAGAGTTTCCTTCCACTCCCCGGGCCAGACCATTGTTTTAACAGGAGGCTTAGCTTCACTTCTTGGTGTAAATAATACCATACACTCACATGTTTACCAATCCATTTTTTATCTTTTCTTTACCTTGTCTCATTTCTGTATATTAACCACAGCACTCAAAAAAAATTGTAGTGATACTAGAAGTACCAAAAACAAATTTAAGTATGAAACTCAGTTGATGTCTAAGAAAATTTAGGTACAGGCAGGCCCAGCATTACAGCGTTTCGCTTTACAGCATTTCGTTAATGCAGCAGTTTTCAATTATACCCATTCTTCATTTATTCAGACTTTCTACAATAAATATATTCACCACTCACTATAAGCTAAGGACAAAAATATAGTATGTGTACTGTACAGTGGACCCCCGAGTTACGAGCATAATTCATTCCAGAATCCTGATCAAGTGCCATTACCAAACGAATTTACTCCCTTAAGAAATAATGTCAAGTGAGTTAGTCCATTTCAGACCCCCAAAAATACACTTACAAAAGCACTTACAATATTATACTTACATAAGTGTACGATTTCTGGGGTGCTCGTAACTCGGGGGTCCACTGTATATGTATTTTTTTAGGCCTAGCTACAGTGAGAGTAAGGTTGATGGGATACAAGGAAAATAGAAGCAGCAAGTAAGAGAGAGGTGAAGGTTTATAAACTAAAGGAGGAGGCAGTTAGGGTAAGACATAAACAACTGTTAGAGGACAGATGGGCTAGTGTGAGTATAGGCAATGGGGTAGATGTATGGGGTAAGTTTAAGAATATAGTGCTAGAGTATTCAGCAGAAGTTTGTGGTTACAGGAAAGTGGGTGTGGGAGGGAAGAAGAGTGATTGGTGGACTGATGATGTAAAGAGAATAGTAAGAGAGAAAAAGTTAGCATATGAGAGGTTTTTACAAAGTACAAGTGATACAAGGAGGGAGGAGTATATGGAGAGAAAAAGAGAGGTTAAAAGAGTGGTGAAGCAATGTAAAAAGAGAGTGGGTGAGATGTTATCAACAAATTTTGTTGAAAATAAGAAAAAGTTTTGGAGTGAGATTAATAAGTTGAGAAAGCCTAGGGAATGAATGGATATATTAGTTAAAAAAAGGAGAGGAGAGTTATTAAACGGAGAGTTAGAGGTATCGGGAAGATGGAGGGAATATTTTGAGGAATTGTTAAATGTTGAAGATAGGGAAGCTGTGATTTCGTGTATAGGGCAAGGAGGAATAACATCTTATAGGAGTGGGGAAGAACCAGTTGTGAGTGTGGGGGAAGTGCATGGGGCAGTGGGTAGAATGAAAGGGGGTAAAGCAGCTGGGATTGATGGGATAAAAATTTTTTTTTTTTTTATTAACGCATCGGCCGTTTCCCACCAAGGCAGGGTGGCCCGACAAAGAAAAACTTTCATCATCATTCAATCCATCACTGTCTTGCCAGAGGCGTGATTACACTACAGCTACAAAACTGCAACATTAACACCCGTCCTTCAGAGTTCCGGCACTGTACTTCCCATCTCCAGGAATCAAGTCCGGCCTGCCGGTTTCCCTGAAACCCTTCATAAAGATAGAAATGTTAAAAGCAGGTGGGGATATAGTTTTGGAGTGGTTAGTGTTTTTATTTAATAAATGTATGGAAGAGGGTAAGGTACCTAGGGACTGGCAGAGAGAATGCATAGTTCCATTGTATAAAGGCAAAGGGGACAAAAGAGTGTAAAAATTATAGGGAAATAAGTCTGTTGAGTATACCTGGTAAAGTGTATGGTAGAGTTATTATTGAAAGAATTAAGAGTATAACAGAGAGCAGGATAGCAGATGAACAAGGAGGCTTTAGGAAGGGTAGGGGGTGTGTAGACCAAGTGTTTGCAGTGAAACATA
This sequence comes from Cherax destructor, assembly GCA_009830355.1. NCBI lineage: Eukaryota > Metazoa > Arthropoda > Malacostraca > Decapoda > Parastacidae > Cherax > Cherax destructor. The sequence continues at coordinate 64,042 of WNWK01009386.1, read as the reverse complement.
TAGGTGAACAGTATTTAGATAAGGGTAAAGAGGTTTTTGTGGTATTTATGGATTTGGAAAAGGCATATGATAGGGTGGATAGGGGGGCAATGTGGCAGAAGTTGCAAATGTATGGAATAGGAGGTAGGTTATTGAAAGCATTGAAAGCAGTGATGAGTCTTTATGAGGATAGTGAGGCTCAGGTTAGAGTATGTAGGCGAGAGGGGGGATTATTTCCCAGTAAAAGTAGGCCTTAGACTGGGATGTGTGATGTCACCATGGTTGTTCAACATATTTATAGATGGAGTTGTAAGAGACGTGAATGCTCGGGTGTTGGCAAGAGGTGTGGGGTTAAAAGATAAAGAATCTAACACAAAGTGGGAGTTGTCACAGTTGCTCTTTGCTGATGACACTGTGCTTTTGGGAGATTCTGAAGAGAAGTTGCAGAGGTTGGTTGATGAGTTTGGTAGAGTATATAAAAGAAGGAAATTAAAAGTGAATATAGGAAAGAGTAAGGTGATGAGGATAACAAAAAAATTAGGTAACGGAAGATGGATATCAGACTGGAGGGAGAGAGTATGGAGGAGGTGAATGTATTCAGATACTATTTGGGAGTGGACGTGTCAGCGGATGGGTCTATGAAAGATGAGGTAAATCATAGAACTGACGAGAGAGTCTGTGGAGACAAAGAACTTGATCCATGAAAGCAAAGAGGGGAATGTATGAGAGTATAGTTATACCAATGCTCTTGTATGGGTATGAGGCATGGGTTGTGAATGTTGCAACAAGGAGAAGGCTGGAGGTAGTGGAGATGTCGTGTCTGAGGGCAATGTGTGGTGTGAATATAATGCAGAGAATCCGTAGTTTGGAGATTAGGAGTTGTGGGATTACCAAAACTATTATCCAGAGCTGACGAAGGGTTATTGAGAGGGTTTGGACATGTAGAGAGGATGGAACGAAATAGAATGACTTCGAGAGTGTATAGATCTGCAGTGGAGGGAAAGTGGAGTAGGGGTCGGCCTAGGAAAGGTTGGAGGGAGGGGGTAAAGGAGGTTTTGTGTGTGAGGGGCTTGAACTTCCAGCAAGCATGTGTGAGAGTGTTAGATAGGAGCGAATGGAGACAAATGGTTTTTAGGACTGGACGTGCTGTTGGAGTGTAAGCAAGGTAACATTTATGAAGGGATTCCGGGAAACCTTTTGGCTGGACTTGATTATTGGAGATGAGAATTACAGTGCCGGCACTCTGATGGAGGGGTGTTGATGTTGCAGTTGTATAACTGTGGTATAGGCATGCCTTTGGCAAGACAAGTGATGGAGTGAATGATGATGAAAATTTTTCTTTTTCGGGCCACCCTGCCCTGGTGGGAAACGGCCGATGTGTTAATAATAATAAAATCAGTAGCTCAGAACCTAACCTGCTGTATAAATAGGGCCTGCCTGTAAATATGCTTGGTGTGTTGTGGTGAGAGGCATTCACAAAAGTTATTAACCTAAAATTATACTGTAATTGTAATTACAGTCATTTACCTGTCCTAGCTTGGCCTGCTGGCCTTGGCTTTGGCTTAGACACAATAAATTAACGGTAATACTGTTATCATTTGGCAGTCATAGACAGTCAAGGTGATTTAAACAACACAGGTGTAGCCCCCACCTCACCTAACCACAGTCTAATGTATGATATCCAGGCTTCATGTCCAGCCCCCCTGCTCTGACCTTGCTTGGCTTCTCATCCAACCTCCTGGCCTCTCACTTGACAAACTCCCACCCAATCCTAGATTCCTGCCTGTCCTACAACATAATGACTTACTCCTCAGCCTCCAAATTATTTGCCAAATTCCTTACCAACCCCCTTCCTCAGCCTCCTGACCTAGCCCCAGACCCTCACCAACTCCTGAAACCCACCAGTTTACCAGATCCTTGCCAAACTTCCTCAAAACTAGGGAAAATGGATAACATTTGGATTTCCTTTAAAACAGAAATGAATATAATAAACTTTGTCATTACTTACTAGCACTGGGTGAACTATTTCGAAGAAATGGTGTGATAGATGGAATTAGTGTTTGATAGAGCTCTCCCCGACCCAGCAGAAAGACAGCCTTTAGATTGCCCAATTCTGTTACCAATCCTGCATCCATAACTATTTTCCAGAGTTCCTTAAAAGACAAAAATAAAATAAATTATTATACAGGAAAAATGAAAAGTTCCATGGAATATGATCATCAATACAAGAAAGCAAGCAAACACATTTTATTTCCAAAGTGTACATTTATTAGGTACACCTATACATCTGCCTATTAATGTAAATATTTAATTAGCCAATCACGTGGCAGCACTTCAATTCCTAAAAGCATGCAGTGCAGACAATGTCAAGAGGTTCAGCTGTCATTCAGACCTAACATCAGAATGAGAAAGAAATGTGATCTAAGTGACTTTGACTGTGGAATGATTGTTGGTGCCAAACATGGTGGTTTGAATATCTGTTGATCTGGAATTTTCACGAACAACAGTCTCTAGTGTTTGCAGAGAATGGTGTGGAAAAACACAAAACTTCCAGTGAGTGGCAATTCTGTGGGTAAAAACACTGATAATGAGAGGTCAGAGAAGAATGGATAGACTGTTTCAAGCTGACAGAAAGGAGACAGTAACTCAAATAACCATGCATTACAACAGCAGTATGCAGACCAGCATTTCTGAATACACAACAGGTCAAATCTTGAAGTGGATGGGCTGCAGCACCAAAAACCACATAAGATTCCACTCCTGTCATCTAAGAACAGGAAACTGACACTACAGTAGTCACAGGCTCACCAAAACTGGACAGTTGAAGATTGGAAAAATGTTGCCTGGTCTGACAAATGGCAATTTCTGCTGCAACACGCAAATGGTAGGGTCAGAATTTTGGGTAAACCTTTGTAATGTGGTGAAATGGGAGATTTGCAGCATGAATGTGCAGCCAACAAATCTGCAGCAGAAACAAGATATACTATCATGTCAACATGGACCAGGACCACTAAGAATTGTTTCCAGCATTTTGGAATGAGGGTTGTTGAGGTGGTTCGGACATGTAGAGAGAATGGAACGAGACAGAATAACTTCGAGAGTGTATAAATCTGTAGTGGAGGGAAGGTGGGGTAGGGTCGGCCTAGGAAAGGGTGGAGGGAGGGTAAAGGAAGTTTTGTGTGCGAGGGGCTTGGACTTCCAGCAAGCATGTGTGAGCGTATTTGATAGGAGTGAATGGAGACAAATGGTTTTTAATACTTGACGTGCTGTTGGAGTGTGAGCAAAGTAACATTTAAGAAGGGATTCAGGGAAACCGGCAGGCCGGACTTGAGTCCTGGAGATGGGAAGTACAGTGTCTGCACTCTGAAGGAGGGGTGTTAATGTTGCAGTTTTATAACTGTAGTGTAAAGCACCCCTCTGGCAAGACAGTGATGGAGTGAATGATGATGAAAGTTTTTCTTTTTCGGGCCACCCTGCCTTGGTGGGAATCGGCCGATGTGTTAATAAAAAATAAAAAATCTTGTTGAATCCACGCCACGAAGAATTCAGATTATTCTGGTGGGCAAAAGAGCAACCCTACTCAGTACAAGAAGAGTGTACCTAATAAAGTAGCCACTGAGTGTACATACTGCTAGAAAAATTAAGTGAAATTTATTTAATACAATCTGAAAAGCCTTTGAAAATCTCTGAAAAGCATTTTGTAAGGACATAAGAATAGAGGAGCACTGCCTAACACTGGCCTACTGGCCCATGCTAGGAAAGTTTAACTCATACCTACCCGTGTACCTCTCCAACCTATTTTTTAAAGCTACCCAGAGTTCTTGCATCAATGCTACTACTTCGAAGTTAGTGCCACTCATCCACAACACCAATGCCAAACCAATACTTTCCTATAACTTTTCTAAATCTAAACTTGTCTAATTTGTCCAACTTAAAAACTACTTGACACTGTATAGTTTAGGTTAAATTATATGAATGTTAAGCTTAAAATTATTATGTTGTCTGAAGATATGATTTTTAAATCTAATTTTAATTATTAAAACAGTACATACATATGAAAATACTAGCAATGTCAATATGAAGATACAGTTAAAACAAAACTGAAATGAAACTTTTAGCTATAATATTTGCTTGGGGGTATGTGAAAAATAATTCCAAGTTGGAATGCGTATAGTGTATATAATTATTATTTTAACTATAAACATATACATTATTGATGTAAATTAGATTCACACGGTAATTGTATATTTTTCTGTATCTTACTATAGACATACAGTGGACCCTCGCTATTCAAACACTCCAAAACTCACCCTTTTATGTAAGTTTATTATTGTAAGTGCTTCTATAAGTGTATTTTTGGGGTCTGAAATGGACTAATCTAATTTACATCATTCCTTATAGGAATAAATTCATTTGGTAACAGCACTTGAACAGCATTTTGGAATGAGGGTGAGTTTTGGAGTGTTCGAATAGAGAGGGTCCACTGTACATACCAGCAGCAGCAGGCTGTAGGCAACAGGTCATTTATGCCTCAATATTATGGTATAAACTGGGTCACAAAGACTTCTGAAATGACCTAACAACAAGACACCCAGCAACAAAGTACAGTGGACCCCCGGTTTTCGTAATTAATTCGTTCCAGAATGCTGTTCAAGTGCCGTTACCAAACAAATTTTTTCCAAAAGAAATAATGTAAAATAGATTAGTCCTTTTAGACCCCCAAAAATACACTTACAAAATCACTTACAAAAATACACTTACATAATTGTTCGAGTTTGGAGCAGTACGAAAACCAGGGGTCCACTGTATGTACATGAAAACCTAAGATGACATAAAAAGTGTGAAAAACCCAACCAAAGCATACTAAATTCACCTCCAAAAAAAGATTGCTACAGCAACCACCTAGACAAGCAGCACTACAACACAAAACTGTTTATGTTTGTTGTTATACTAGTTTCATAACTGCAACAGATGAATCATCACCAAAAATAATCTCAGGATACAGATAAGATCCAGTTGAGGAAATTATTATGTTCATAGGGAGCACAAAACTTGTAGGGTCATACAGCACCTGGAGTAATGGGAGACATTCAGGTTCAATCCAAGGAAGGAGAGAGAATGATTCATATCCTTGGATCAAGAGCCCCTTACTAGAATCAAGGAGACTTCCTTAACCCTTTCAGGGTTATTGACGTACTAGTACGGCTTACGCCCTGGGGTTATTGACATACTAGTACGCCTAAATTCTAGCGCCCTCAAATCAAGCAGAAACAGGCTGTTAGGCCTAGATGTGATAGAATGGGTCTGTGTGGTCAGTGTGCACAGTATAAAAAAATTCCTGCACACCACAGTGCATAATGAGGAAAAAAAAACTCTGACGGTGTTTTTGGTTTAAAACAGCGACTTTGCAGTCTATTTTCGTATGGTATTTATTGATGTATTCTCGTTTTCTTGGTCTCATTTGATAGATTGGAAGATATATTACAGAAATGGAGATGATTTTGATTGGTTTGACAACGACAAGTACTTTGAAATTGAGCTCAAAGTAGCGAAAATGTTCGATTTTTGACGATGTTCAAAAGTAAACAAATCACACCATGCATCCAATACACATCAACTGGCGAGTCTAATATTCATGCACAAGTGCTCTAATGTTATTTATACTATTTTTACAATGATGTAGTTGTATACATAACAGTAAATCTATTTTTTTGTGGGAATAAAAATTCAAAATGAAAAGCAAAAGTAATGTAAGAGGGGCCTGGAAACGTGACTAATGAACAGAGAAGATGTTATTTTAGTGCCAGGAATGTCTGCCTTGTTTATTCTGGACCCTATTTTGAAATTGGCATCGTTTGAAATTTATGTGAAATTGGCCAAATTGCCGTTTTCTGACCACTATTTTGGGTAGTTGTAATTGGTAAATAGGCGGTTTCTTGTACTCAATCGATAGAAGAAATGGAGTTCTAGCGAAATAGCTATAATTTTAGTTGACTGAAACATTGGAATTTGCCGAAAATAGGGCTCAAAGTGGGCGAAATCGCCGATGCGTAGATGTCATGGCTACCGCCAACTTCACGAAAGCATAATTCCGTTAGTTTTCGATCAAATTTCATAATTTTTGTGGCGTTATGATCAGAAAAAGATTCTCTATCATTTCATAAGAAAAAATAATTTTTTTTTTTTTTTAAATTCTTGGACCCTGAGAACGAGTTTCGGAGACCCCCCTTGGACCCTGAAAGGGTTAAGGGGCCAGTTGAGGAAAGCTACTCTCTATCATCTCCCCTTATTGTCAGGCCCACGGCTGATATATCCCTCACCCCATTCATCACCAAAACCTAAACAAAAATTACCCACCTAGACAATTCTTCTCTTCACTCCTTCAAGAGTTTTGAAAAAGTGTACCTAAATGAAAATTATGAAACCCTACAGTAAACCTACAGTGAACTAGAAGAATATCACACCTCCCAAGCTAGAAGAATCCCCATGTAGAGAATAAGTTAAACTACCTAGAAAAAGCAAGTGAAACCCAGCAATGTGCAATCAACCATTAAAATATGTAGTAACAAGTAAAGCATATGGTAAAACAGTCTCCCTCAATGCAAAGACAGATGACAGCACTCTAGACTAGAAAACACAAATGGATACACAGCTCTCTAACTTCCTCATAACTAAGCAGATAAAATAGAACAGCAGCAGAGAAATCAGCATCTTAAATTGCTGTCTTGATACCACTCTGTGAGTAATTAAAGATAAGCTGAATGTTATTGTTAAAAATAGTGATATCAGGGAAGAATGCTTATTTGACACACACAGTGGTAAACAACCAGACCTGTTCAGATTTAATTTCTCTTCAAGAAGATAATATCTCATTCAGTCATGCCTTAATAAGAGCATCACAAAAAAAAGAGGAACCTTACATTCATGCTAAAAAAAAAAGGATCACACTGTCAAAACTTAGCCAGCCACAAGCAAACAATTCAATATAACCAATGAGCATTATCTAGAAAATTCCTTAATGAAACTGGCTTAACCAAGACAGAATAGTTGACAGTATGAACCTAAAAACTCCATGTAGTATATATCTACCGGTATTTTGTCTGTTATCCTGTAAAATATTACTGTAACTCTGTACATGTATATTACTATTACTCTTATGAGTAGTGTATTTTGTGGCTTAAAGACACAGCTTATAAGACTTGTTTTAGTTTCAATGGCTTGGCATTGGACATAACTGGAAGAGCTACAGCCACTGACCTTCAGTTTATGGGACGCAGGGTGGTTTTTGGAGACATTTTATGGAAAAAAAATGCATCTAATAAGCCGCAAAATATGGTACATACCAACATAGCAAACATTGGTGATAAATCTAAAAAACCTAATCATAAACAAAAACTAGATAAACATCACTTAACAATTTCTTGGAACCTTAACATCAACATTATTCAATCAGAAGATCTGGAAGTAGCTGGTGTCCTAAACAATGTGTATAGCTGCTTATTAACCCTTTCAGGATCCGTGCCATAGTTCTACGGCTTTGAGTTGTGGGTCCAAACTGTAGAACTATGCCAAAATTCTAGCGGCCTCAAATTTAGCGCGAGAAGGCTGGTAGGCCTACATCTAAGAGAATGGGTCTGCATGGTGAGTGTGCTCAGTAAACAAAAATTCTAGGCGCTCGTATGGCATTGTGGGAACACCGCCTCAGTAAGCTTTGTTCACCATGCCTCGTGGCAAGGAAGCTCTCACTCCGAGGCAAATTGGGAGTCTCCTCTTCCTAACTGATTGCTCTGACTCTGATGGAAGTGGAACTGAAGAGGAATTCTATGTTTTTGATCGATTTGTGACTGAAAGCAATGATCAGGATATCAAAAATAGTGCAGAAAATTCTGACAATCCTCAACCTTCTACCGAGGGTGCTGGCGCATCTCAGTCATGTTCAATTGTACCTCGTCGCAAAAGAAAGCTAATATTTTCACGTGGTCAGGCCTCAGACTTGAGTAATGGTGATGACAGTGACCTGGACTTTGATTTTATTGCTTTTGATGATCATTCAAGTAGTGATAGTGATGAATCATATTCACCAGTGAAGCGTCAGTATATACGCCGCTGCATCAGCTCGGGTAGTGTTCCATATGCAGTTCCAAGGGAACGGAGCACATCTTAGAGTACATCCCGTGGCCCTACACCAGGAATAGACAGTGAAAGTGAGGATGATGTGGCTACACTTGGTATGGATAGACCACAGGCATCAGTAGGTGATGGTAATGGTGGTGATAGTGGTGGTGGTGATAGGGTGGTGGTGGTGATGGTAGTGCCACTGCCATGCATGATGCACCAGCCCAGGCTGGGACCCACGCTGTTGACTTGTCAGATCCAGGACAAAGCAGAGCGTCATCCACCACCACACCACAACTACAACCAGCTTATAATGTCCAGTATCCACCAGCAAACAGCATCTGGGATTGGCAGCAAAATCCCAATTTTGTTCCCAATCCCCATCAGTTTGATGACTCTGAAAGTGGAATCCTACCAGCTTGTTCCCTTGGAAACACTGCAAATGACCTGGAATTCTTTGAACTATTCTTTGACAAGCCCTTGATTGAAAATATTGTCAGGGAAAGTAACAAGTATTTTGAGTACACCATGGCAAATACAATCATATCACCACAGTCAAGACTACACTGGTGGAGAGAGACGACTGTGGCTGAAATGTATTTGTTTTTTTGCAACAATAATGCTTATGCCTCATGTCTATAAGCATAATATAAAATCATACTGGTCCACAGATCGACTAATTTGTACCCCGACCTTCAGTGAAATCATCCCAGTGAACAGGTTTATCTTACTGTTACATACCTGGAGTTTACCTGGAGAGAGTTCCGGGGGTCAACGCCCCCACGGCCCGGTCTGTGACCAGGCCTCATGGTGGATCAGGGCCTGATCAACCAGGCTGTTACTGCTGGCCGCATGCAGTCCAACATACGAACCACAGCCTAGCTGGTCAGGTACCAACTTTAGGTGCCTGTCCAGTGCCTGCTTGAAGACGACCAGGGGTCTATTGGTAATCCCCCTTATGTATGCTGAGAGGCAGTTGAACAGTCTTGGGCCACTGACACTTATTGTGTTGTCTCTCAACGTGCTAGTGGCACCCCTGCTTTTCATTGGGGGATCTTCCATCATCTGCCGAGTCTTTTGCTTTCGTAGGGAGTGACTCTCGTGTGCAAGTTTGGTACTAATCCCTCTTCGATTTTCCAAGTGTATATAATAATGTATCTCTCCCGCCTGCGTTCTAGGGAGTACAGGGTTAGGAACTTCAAGTGTTCCCGGTAATTGAGGTGGTTTATCGCAGTTATGCGTGCCATGAAGGTTCTCTGCACATTTTCCAGGTCAGCAATTTCACCTGCCTTGAAAGATGCAGTTAGTGTGCAGCAATATTCCAGCCTAGATAGAACAAGCGACCTGAAAAGTGAGTGTAAAACGAAAGCCTGTAATTGTTTTACATGATGGTAGGATTGCTGGTGTCTTTTTTCTGTCTCATAAACATGCAAGATTTCAGATATGTCTTGTTACTTCTACTTACACTTAGGTCACACTACACATTCATGTACAAGCATATATTTACACACCCCTCTTGGTTTTCTTCTATTTTCTTACTAGTTCTTGTTCTTATTTCCTCTTATCTCCATGGGGAAGTGGAACAGAATTCTTCCTCCGTAAGCCATGCGTGTCGTAAGAGTCGACTAAAATGCCGGGAGCAAGGGGCTAGTAACCCCTTCTCCTGTATACATTACTTTATAAAGTTAAAAAGATAAACTTTTGTTTTTCTCTTTGGGCCACCCCGCCTTGGTGGGAAACGGCCGATTTGTTGAAAGAAGATCTCTTGCCAATAGTTCTTGGAAGTCTTGCTTAAAAATACAAAATAGCTGACTTTAAACAGGTAGACATGAGAATGTGAATCAGGATATAAAAGCACACCTCTGACAGTAATGAAGAAAAGACAGAGGTATAGAACAACTTTTATTGTGACAATGTTTTGCTCTACATTCAACAAAACACTATCATAATAAAAACTTATTCAGCACTTTTGTCTTTTTTTTACTGCTGAATCCTTAAGATAAAAGCAATTAGAACTATAGATAATTGATCTATGGAAAATACTTAAATAAAGAAATTAATGGTTAAATTTTACTCAGATAATGAGTTTTACCCAAATTCAAATACAGTGGTACCTCGAGTTACGAGGTTAATTCGTTCCAGACGGCTATTCAAGTGCCGATACTGAAGGAATTTTTTCCCATAAGAAATAATGAAAATTAGATTAATCCATTTCAGACCCCAAAAATACACTTACAAAAGCACCTACAAAAATACACTTACAAAATTGTTCAAGTTGGGAGCTGCTCGTAAGTAGAGGTACCACTGTACAGTGGTACCCCGAGTTTCGTACAGCTCCCAACTCGAACAATTATGTAAGTGTATTATTGTAAGTGCTTTAGTAAGTGTATTTTTGGGGGTCTGAAACGGACTAATCTAATTTACATTATTCCTTATGGGAACAAATTCGTTCGGTAATGGCACTTGAACAGCCTTCTGGAACGAATTATGTACGAAACTCGGGTACCACTGTAAAAAAATAAATAAGAAAAATTAAACAGGCTTATTTATTACAAATGTCTTGCAGTCTGAAGCTCACCCACAGCATTACATTCTCGAAGGTGTCATCCATTAATGTAACATGTAACAGCCCTTCACTAATTAACATAAAAGGTATCTTTTTTTTTTTTTAACACACTGGCCGTCTCCCACTGAGACAGGGTGACCAAAAACAAAAAAACAAAAACAAAAAACTGTCATTATCATTCACACTATCACTGTCTTTACAGAGGTGCACAGATACGACAGTAAAAAGATCTCATATTAAGTAATAAAATCTTTGTTAACTCACCTGAGACACACAGTGCCTGACTGTTTCAATAACTTGGCTGAACTGTAAGATGGAGAATGTTGGCTCCTGGCCCAATGCTTGTATGAGACCTTTAAATTCTTCTTCTCTGCTTTTCAGCACTTGACCACTATGTGATGACACTGATGCTGTATCTGCAACATCTAAACAAAACTTAATATTAGTTGTTTCTTTTTCTAGCATGAGGAACTGTATATAGATCACCTCAATCCAAAATAGCCTACTTTGGTGACAATCTTAATTACTAACAATAAAGTCATAAAATATTATTTAATAATTGCTGAAGATTTAAATCAGCCTTATTCAGTCAAAAGACATACAGTGGTCCCTCGAATAACGAACTTAATCCGTTCCAGGAGCTAGTTCTTAACACGAAAAGTTTGTAATTCAAAACCTTATTTCCCATAAGAAATAATGTACTGTAAATACAATTAATCCGTTTCCACTCAAAAATTTTCGCCAAAAATTCATTTTTTTAAAGAATAAATACTATAGTTTCACATACAGAAAACAATGAGAAATAAATATAAAGCACTAATTATAATGGACAAATGAACAGTTAAATAAGTTTTACCTTTATTGAAGACTCTTGTTGGCGTATGAGAGAGTTTGTTTGGAGAGGACAAAATAGTCCTTTAATATGACAATAATATCAACTCTACAGCTTATTTATCTAGCACAATTCATCTAATATGACATAATAAACAACATTAATAACATAGAAACATGATATAAACTCTAGAATGAATAAAACATGTCATTACGAATCTGGAAGGACTGGTGGAGTGTGTGTTGGGTATAAGGACTGGTGGAGTGTGTTGGTGTTGTTGTTGGGTATAAGGAGGAGATGGTGGCAGAGGACGGCGCTCTTCTCAGTGTCCCTATAATCTCAAACAACATTGTAGAAGTTAAGTTTTGTGTCGTCATTTTCTATCGATTAATCGCTTAACTTACTTAAGTAAGTTTATTCAGGTATACACAAATCCAGTTACACATAGAATATCATACATAGCAGCATATGTGTAGAAAACCTAGGATAACCCAAAAAAGTCAAGACAGTGACTTATTTCCATTGCTACACTTTATCACTGGCTGGTTCTATAGAATTTATCGACTTGTGAATCTTCTTTGAACCCATGGTGACTTATTTCACAGTGACAATCACTTAGCCAACAATAAACACAACAAAAGTATTGTGAATGTTTGAAAGAGCACACTGGGTAATGTTCTCTCAAGTGTAAACAACGCTTGACTGGCGTCCTGTCCGCCTCACCGCGCTTGCACAGGGCAGGCAGACAGGTCGGGTACGGTTTGCTACACGAGTAAATGTTCGCTACATGAGAAAAATATTTTGCGAAAAAAGCATTCGTTACACGATTTACTCGCTATATGGAACGTTCGTTAGTCGGGGTTCCACTGTACAAGTAATGTGTTTATACACAAATAACCCACACACAGGAGAATGAAACATGTGACAATTTTTCAGTTATTTGTGTATTGTTCCAGTCACAATATTGTCCTTTTTTATTCTTTAAACAGTTTGTTTCCTAAACAATATGAATAATTCCTTATTAATACCATGAATAACCAAACTGATAAGAACTACTGAGACACAACATCTTAACTTGACCTCATCTACACAAATATAATATATACTGCAATGTAGCTTAGAGTACGTATACAATTACAGTGGAACCCCGACTAACGAACGCTCCATATAGCGAAGAAATTGTGTAACGAACGCTTTTTTCGCAAAATATTTTTCTCATGTAGCAAACATTTACTCGTGTAGTGAACCGTACCAGACCTGTCCGCCTCACCGCGCATGCGCGGGGCAGGTGATTTCCGAGCGGATGCACGAAATCCGGGGGGGGAATTTCACCAAAAAAAGTGCTCGATATCCGAATTGTACAATTTCCACACCGGCCAAAAACCGGGGGTCTACTGTAGTTGTATTGGTATTAGAAGCATCTTAATACCAATACAAAACTCTAGCATTCACTTTTTTACAACCCCATCTATATACAGTGGTACCTCTAGTTACGATGGTCCCCAAAATCACCCTTTTATGTAAGTTTATTTTTTTTAAATGCTTTTGTAGGTATATTTTTGGGGGTGTAAAAGGACTAGTCTATTTTACATTATTCCTTATGGGGATAAATTCGTTTGGTAATGGCACTTGAACAGCATTCTCGAACGAAAAAATATCGTAACTCGAGGTACCACTGTATATGTTAACCATGCTGACATCACACATTCTTGTCTAAGGCCTACTTTTACTGGAAAATAATCTTCCTCTCTCCTACATATGCTAACTTGAGCCTCACTATCCTCATAAAATTCTTAACTGTTTAAAATAACCTACCACCTATTCCATACACTTGCATCATCTCCCCCATTACTTCCCTAACAACCCTATCATATCTCTTTTCTAAACTTATAAATGTAAAAAACTTCCTTACCTTTATGTAAGTTATTTTTTTTTTTTTTTTTTTTAACACATCGGCCGATTCCCACCAAGGCAGGGTGGCCCGAAAAAGAAAAACTTTCATCATCATTCACTCCATCACTGTCTTGCCAGAGGGGTGCTTTACACTACAGTTATAAAACTGCAACATTAACACCCCTCCTTCAGAGTGCAGACACTGTACTTCCCATCTCCAGGACTCAAGTCCGGCCTGCCGGTTTCCCTGAATCCCTTCATAAATGTTACTTTGCTCTCACTCCAACAGCACGTCAAGTATTAAAAACCATTTGTCTCCATTCACTCCTATCAAATATGCTCACACATGCTTGCTGGAAGTCCAAGCCCCTCGCACACAAAACTTCCTTTACCCCCTCCCTCCAACCTTTCCTAGGCCGACCCCTACCCCGCCTTCCCTCCACTACAGAATTATACACTCTCGAAGTTATTCTGTCTCGTTCCATTCTCTCTACATGTCCGAACCACCTCAACAACCCCTCCTCATCTCTCTGGATAATAGTTTTGGTAATCCCGCACCTCCTCCTAATTATCTAAGTATTATTTGTTTATATACTTCAATGTAAACACTTGGTCTACACAGTCCCTACACTGCCTAAAACCTTGTTTATCTGTGATTCTGCTCTCCAGCTTACCCTTAAGGGTTAATTCTTTCAATAAAAATTCTACCATACATTTTACCTAGTATACTCAACAGGCTTATTTCCCTATAATTCTTACACTCCCTTTCAAGTTCAATAATAAAAAGCTATTTAAACTGTTTTGGTGTTTTATTCATCCTCTTGAAAACTTTCTTCTTTTGGTAACAATGGGTTTTTCTTTTGCAAAGACTGTAGTTCCTCTAAATGCAAGAACTACCACTGACAATAAAACTGACCATTACCTCACCCTCTCTGTCACTTATAAATCAAAATTGCTGGTAAATTTATCATAGTAATCAGTAACAATGATAAGACATAAACTCACTTGTCCACATAATCTTGCAAAAAATTAATGCCTATATATAGGCAGGCTCCGTTTTACAGTGCTTCGCTTTACAGCATTTTGCTAATACATACAGCAGTTTTCAATTATACCCATTCTTCATTTATTCAGACTTTCTACAATAAATATATTCACCACTCGCTATAAGCTAAGGACGAAAACATTTTAAGGTAAGTAATGTGTGTACTGTATATGCATTTTTTAGGCCTTGCTATATTGCTCCCTTAATATATGGAAGGGTACACATGTTATCAGGCTTTTATATGCATTTTGAAGTGGAAAAAAAAAAAAAAAAAAGTGCTATGATTCACTTTACAGCAGTAGCCCAGAACCTAACCTACTGTTTAAGTGGGGCCCTCCTGTAATGAACATTGTTCTTTAAAACCAAGCTAGTCACAAGAAAGAGGCTGAACTGCCTATGGCTAACAAATAGCATTCTCAGATCCATTGACAAAAAGCATAACTAAGAAAACCAACACAGATCAGGCTTAATACCCAAAGAACTATCAAAAACATATACATCAATGCTCACAAGCCAATAAAGAACTCGAGACAACTGCTTAATACAGGTCGGCCTTCACTAATCCGGCAATCAGTTATCCGGTTCCATCAGTAATCTGGCAAGCATAATTTTAAATTTCATCATTATACTGACTCAAATCATTATACTGATTCAAATTTCATCATTATACTGACTCAGAAATTGTGCAGATGGTTGTAAATCCACAGCAGCAGCAAGCCAGTGGAGGAGAAAGCAGTGATGAAAATGAGGAAGATGTAGCAGAAAGAGTCTCTACTGATAGGTTAATTAAGTGTATTCTAACCTAACCACTCTGTAATCTGGCACACTACAGGTCCCAATGATGCCAGATTAGTGTTGGCCGACCTGTACTAAGAAGTTCAAAGAAGCAAAATGAGATATAAAAAAGACCTGGAAAATACAATCTTGAATACTGGATTGAAGTAAATTTGCCAAGACCACAGAATTTATACTAACTAAATCAAACAAACCTCCCATCAAAATCACTAAAACAGTAATAAACTAAATAACTTCTTGTTGACTACAGGATTAAACCTAGCCAGCAAAATCCCAAACCTCTATGCCCAAATAAGATATTACTTCACGGAAAATTTTCCATGATCTCTATCAGTATCCATAACTTCAATAATTAATTCACTAAAATAACAAAGCAGAAAGCAACGCCAACATACCACCATTCATATAAAAGACTGCTGCTCAAATGTTATCAGCAATGTTCAACAAATCTGTAGAAAACAAAGCTTTCCATATGATATTTAAGCTAGAAAGGGTTATGTCAATCCACAAAAAACCTTTGATAGTAGAGCCAGTGGTTTCCCTATAAAAGGCTCCTCTCTCTAATGTTTCTATATTAGACTGATAGTCCCTGGTGAGCAAAATGTCTCAAAGACACCTAGGTGTTGCACATGTGTCTCATTCATAAACTTGTCAGCTTTATATACTTCTGATCAAATTATACTTCTTACTCTCGTCACTTTTTTTTTGTATGTTTACTTACAACCTCCTCCTTTTACACACACTCACAACTCCTCTACCAACTTTTGCAACTTGTCTTCCAAATCTCTCAAAAGCATTGTCATCAGCATTGTATCAGATTTATCTCTTTTAGCCCATACTTTTTTTTACACACTCTAGTAGTCACTTCTTTTGCAACAGTGGTATCAAACATAATGACAGAGAATTTTTTCTCAAGATAATGACACCAAAAATGCCCTATTTTAAACCAATTCCAGTACTCAATTTGATCAAATATCTAGCTACTTTGCTAGTATACCTTCCATTTAATCAACTGAGTGCAGGTGACTGCCCATTCAACAATCAGAACTACCCTATAATGTGCACAGAAGTCAATAATGTTGCCAATTTTAAACAAGATTCAACAAATTCCAATTTTAAAAACAGAGTTTAAAATAAACATTCTAGGTATTCCAACCACTAAAGCAACTTATAAACTGTTCATTAATCATGTTCCAAGGCCTTTCCTAAATAACATTTGCCCTCCATTTTGAATTCATCACACAAAAAATCAAAGTTTTACCCTATTTCTCATAATAAAATATAACTAAGAATGATTGGTCATGATTTAGGTTGTCCCAGTAATTGAAGTAGACCTAGTAAAAACCATCCAAATAACTGAAGCAGATCTAGTAAAAACCATCCCAATAATTGAAGGAGACCTAGTAAAAACCCATAAAACATACCTGGAAGATGTCCTACACTTCCTCAGGAAAATCATCAAAAATTTATTATTTCCGCTACTTTGATTTTCATTTCAAGCTACTTCTGGTCCTGAAACTGACCAAAATCATTTCTATTTTTCTAGTATGTCTTCCATTCTATAAAATGACATCAAGAAACAGCCATCAAAGCCACCCTAGAAAGCACCTCAAATTTGCTACAGTAGACCGTCATTTAGCACGATAGTTACGTTCCTGAAAAAGTCGTGTTAGATAATTTCGTGCTAAATAATTAAAAGAACTTATGGAAAAAATAGGGATACGTTCCTGAGAGTCCCCAAAAAGCCAAACAAGTTTTTTTTAGACCAACAGATCTTACAAAAATAAAAGTGAATATGTAATTGTAGTTCATTATCGTGATGTATTATGTTATTTTTACTGCTTAAGACTACAAATGAAACAGAAATAATAGTATTTACCTTAAATTGGTGCTGGTGTTTGTGGATGATTGTGGAGAGTTATGCTGTGGCCCTACTGGGCTGAGGTGGATGGTAGAGGTTTTGGAACTGAAGTCGATGGTTGTACTGAGTGTCTAACTTTAAGTCATTCAGTAAGTCAGTCAAGTCATTCAGTCAGTAAGTCAGTCAAGTCATTCAGTCAGTCAAGTCAGTCAAGTCATTCAGTCAGTAAGTCATTCAGTCAGTAAGTCATTCAGTCATTCAGTCATTCAGTCATTCAGTCATTCAGTCATTCAGTCATTCAGTCATTCAGTCAGTAAGTCATTCAGTCAGTAAGTCATTCAGTCAGTAAGTCATTCAGTCAGTAAGTCATTCAGTCAGTAAGTCATTCAGTCAGTAAGTCATTCAGTCAGTAAGTCATTCAGTCAGTAAGTCATTCAGTCAGTAAGTCATTCAGTCAGTAAGTCATTCAGTCAGTAAGTCATTCAGTCAGTAAGTCATTCAGTCAGTAAGTCATTCAGTCAGTAAGTCATTCAGTCAGTAAGTCATTCAGTCAGTAAGTCATTCAGTCAGTAAGTCATTCAGTCAGTAAGTCATTCAGTCAGTAAGTCATTCAGTCAGTAAGTCATTCAGTCAGTAAGTCATTCAGTCAGTAAGTCATTCAGTCAGTAAGTCATTCAGTCAGTAAGTCATTCAGTCAGTAAGTCATTCAGTCAGTAAGTCATTCAGTCAGTAAGTCATTCAGTCAGTAAGTCATTCAGTCAGTAAGTCATTCAGTCAGTAAGTCATTCAGTCAGTAAGTCATTCAGTCAGTAAGTCATTCAGTCAGTAAGTCATTCAGTCAGTAAGTCATTCAGTCAGTAAGTCATTCAGTCAGTAAGTCATTCAGTCAGTAAGTCATTCAGTCAGTAAGTCATTCAGTCAGTAAGTCATTCAGTCAGTAAGTCATTCAGTCAGTAAGTCATTCAGTCAGTAAGTCATTCAGTCAGTAAGTCATTCAGTCAGTAAGTCATTCAGTCAGTAAGTCATTCAGTCAGTAAGTCATTCAGTCAGTAAGTCATTCAGTCAGTAAGTCATTCAGTCAGTAAGTCATTCAGTCAGTAAGTCATTCAGTCAGTAAGTCATTCAGTCAGTAAGTCATTCAGTCAGTAAGTCATTCAGTCAGTAAGTCATTCAGTCAGTAAGTCATTCAGTCAGTAAGTCATTCAGTCAGTAAGTCATTCAGTCAGTAAGTCATTCAGTCAGTAAGTCATTCAGTCAGTAAGTCATTCAGTCAGTAAGTCATTCAGTCAGTAAGTCATTCAGTCAGTAAGTCATTCAGTCAGTAAGTCATTCAGTCAGTAAGTCATTCAGTCAGTAAGTCATTCAGTCAGTAAGTCATTCAGTCAGTAAGTCATTCAGTCAGTAAGTCATTCAGTCAGTAAGTCATTCAGTCAGTAAGTCATTCAGTCAGTAAGTCATTCAGTCAGTAAGTCATTCAGTCAGTAAGTCATTCAGTCAGTAAGTCATTCAGTCAGTAAGTCATTCAGTCAGTAAGTCATTCAGTCAGTAAGTCATTCAGTCAGTAAGTCATTCAGTCAGTAAGTCATTCAGTCAGTAAGTCATTCAGTCAGTAAGTCATTCAGTCAGTAAGTCATTCAGTCAGTAAGTCATTCAGTCAGTAAGTCATTCAGTCAGTAAGTCATTCAGTCAGTAAGTCATTCAGTCAGTAAGTCATTCATTCAGTCAGTCAGTCATTCAGTCAGTCCAGTCCAGTCCAGTCAGTCAGTCAGTCAGTCAGTCAGTCAGTCAGTCAGTCAGTCAGTCAGTCAGTCAGTCAGTCAGTCAGTCAGTCAGTCAGTCAGTCAGTCCGTCAGTCAGTCAGTCAGTCAGTCAGTCAGTCAGTCAGTCAGTCAGTCAGTCAGTCAGTCAGTCAGTCAGTCAGTCAGTCAGTCAGTCAGTCAGTCAGCGTCAGTCAGTCAGTCAGTCAGTCAGTCAGTCAGTCAGTCAGTCAGTCAGTCAGTCAGTCAGTCAGTCAGTCAGTCAGTCAGTCAGTCAGTCAGTCAGTCAGTCAGTCAGTCAGTCAGTCAGTCAGTCAGTCAGTCAGTCAGTCAGTCAGTCAGTCAGTCAGTCAGTCAGGTCAGTCAGTCAGTCAGTCAGTCAGTCAGTCAGTCAGTCAGCCGTCAGTCAGTCAGTCAGTCAGTCAGTCAGTCAGTCAGTCAGTCAGTCAGTCAGTCAGTCAGTCAGTCAGTCAGTCAGTCAGTCAGTCAGTCAGTCAGTCAGTCAGTCAGTCAGTCAGTCAGTCAGTCAGTCAGTCAGTCAGTCAGTCAGTCAGTCAGTCAGTCAGTCAGTCAGTCAGTCAGTCAGTCAGTCAGTCAGTCAGTCAGTCAGTCAGTCAGTCAGTCAGTCAGTCAAAGTCAATCAGTCACACAAACTTATGTTTACTCTTTTTATGTGTACAAAGTAACACTTCATTACAGCCACAGGTTATGTCTTGTCTAATATTCTTCACAAACACAGCTGGCTTGTAGCAGAGGACTTTTATTTGACGCGTATGAAAATGAAATACGTACGAATGCTGGGATGGTGGGGTCCAGGGTGGCTGGGGAAGGCCAGTGGTGTCTGCTGAACAACAACAAGGCTGCTTGTGGGAATGGTTATTTGTTTTTCCTTCCCGAAAACTGTAAGTAAGTTTATTCAGGTATACACAGATACAGTTACGAAGATTATCATACATAGCAGCATATGTGTAGAGAACCTAGGATAACCCAAAAAAGTCAGAGTGACCTATTTCCATTGTCTGCTATGTATGATAATCAATGTAACTGTACTTACCTAATTGTGGTTGCAAGGGTCAAGACTCAGCTCCTGGCCCCGTGTATCTGAATAAACTTACAGTTTGCGGGAAGGAAAAACAAATTCCCTTTTCCTCTAAGCACGAGGATTGGGCTTACACTTGAAATCACCTGATGCATTACCGAAAAGGAGCAAGGTGAAGCGATCTTTTGCTGACTTGAAGCCTGGTGCACTTTTCTCTTGCTGACTGATATAAGTTCGTGTTGGCATTTTCTTCCAGAAAACACTTCTCTCATCAGCATTAAGCACTTGATGTGGCTCATAGCCACCCTCAGTAGGACCCCCACTGACTCAATGGTTTAACCCACCGCGGGCTACCGTGCGTTCAAAAATTTTTCCACTCCTGTGAACCGTGTAATATCATTTTTACGTCGTGTTAGATAATAATGTGCCGCAATTCTTCAATCATGCAATACCCGTAACGTGTAACATAATCTCATGCTAAATGACGGTCTACTGTATTTTAAACCAAACATAACATCAGAGATTTGGTTTTTCATCATGCACAGCATGGGGCAGGGCTTTTTTATACTGTGCATGCTCACTGCACAAATCCATTCTCATATCTAGGCCAAAATTTACCATTCAGATCTTACTGATGGGCACTGTGCTTAAAACGTAGATCAACTTGAGTGACACTGGTATCAGTAATGTAGATGTACATGGGAGACAGTGAACAGGTTAATAACCCATCACCATAAGCAGACTGGGTCTTAAAATCAGCTTGGGCATCCATCACTTATCAGTCATTTCATTATTCATTAATATGTTGCTTATCTGAGAAAATGGAGAAAATGCTTGAAAAAAAAAATAAAAACAATCCACTTAAAAATTAAATTTATTTTCAGTACAGTAACACAAGCACATTTCATGTCAAAGAAAGTAGATGTCTGCACAGTTCGCTGCTTCTGACAGCTGCCAATGCGACACTAACAGACTGCTGACTGCTGAGGGCCAGAGGCATGTTTTCACTGCTCAGCTATGGAGCATTCAATTTTCATTTCAATCTTTGTGCAGTGGCTGTAACTTCAGTTTTTCATGACATTTTGTTTTTTTACCCAGCCCAGTGGCTCACCAGGCATTGCCCAATACCTGTATGGCCAGTCCACCTCTGCCCACCACTTGTTTATATATTTGCAACACTTCTTTTTATTTTTAGTAAGCTGTACAGGAAAGGGGTTAATAGCCCACTGCTCCCGGCATTTTAACTGACTTTTACAACATGCATGGCTTACGGAAGAAAAATTCTTATTCCATTTTCTCATGGATATGAAAGGAAAAATAATAAGAACAAAAACTATTAAGAAAAAACAAAGAAAATTCAGGTGAGTGTGTTTACATAAATGTGTACATGAATGTGTAGTGTGACCTAATTGTAAGTAAAAGTAGCAAGATATACCTGTTCTTGTGTGTTTAAGAAACAGAAAAAAGACATCAGCACTCCTACCATCAAGTAAAACAAATACAGGTTTCTGTCTTACACTCATTTGGCAGGACAGTAGTACCTTCCTGGGTGGTTGCTGTCTACCAACCTACTATTGGGATATTGGCTGTTTGGAGTGACATCTAAACTGTCATATCTTGGCACATCTGCAAAGACAGTGATTATTTGTGAATGATGGTGAAAGTGTTGAATGATGGTGAAAGTCTTTCTTTTTTGGGTCACCCTGCATCAGTGGGAGACAGCCAATGTGTTGAAAAAAATAAAAAAAAAGATTTGCAACACCTTCCACATTGCTTCCACATCCACCTTTTCATATTCCTTTTCAAAATCCATCAATAATGCAATAAGCAGCTCCTTACCCTTACCTAAGATCCACACATCTGCCCTTTCTAAATTATCCTTGTATTTCTGCAAAACTATATCCCTGCTAGTTTTTGCAATCTTAGTCCTCATTCCATCTATCACCACTTTTTTGCTTCAATTTCAAAGTGCTTTCTACCTCACCCAATTCCCTGCACATTCATCTCTGAGTTCCTCCCTCCTCCTAGCAGATCCTACTCCTCCCTGTCCCAGGTATGAAATCATCATCACTCCTCTTTCATCATCCACAATTAACAACACCTGAAAATAGTCCCATCTTTCTAATACTGTATTTCTACTACCCCATGTAACATCTCTTAACTGGCACACTTGTTTGCTCACCAGGATCTTACAGCAACATTGTAAATCTGATAAAATTGCCTTACCATTTTCTTTTCTTGCCTCCCTCTCAAACACAAGGATGGCCTCCCCAATAAAGAGAATTTTTTCAGCAACAGCGAGAGGTATGTGGCTGGGCAGCATCTCCAACCTTAACTTGCATTCTGGATTCATTTTAGGACACTCCAACCCTTCAAGGCTCTGTTGATACAAAAGGAATCATACATTATTTGTAAAAAAATAAATAAAGACCATTTCCACATAACTTTGTCCTGCATCACAATAAATAATATTTTTTTTTTTTTTTTCAACAAGTCGGCCGTCTCCCACCGAGGCAGGGTGACCCAAAAAGAAAGAAAATCCCCAAAAAGAAAATACTTTCATCATCATTCAACACTTTCACCACACTCATACATAATCACTGTCTTTGCAGAGGAGCTCAGATACGACAGCTGAGAAAAGTCCCTCCCAGCTGTCACTATCTCAGACCCCTCCTTTAAAGTGCAGGCATTGTACTTCCCATTTCCAGGACTCAAGTCCAACTAAATCAATTAACTGGTTTCCCTGAATCCCTTCACAAAATGTTACCCTGCTCACACTCCAACAGATCGTCATGTCCCAAAAACCATTCGTCTCCATTCACTCCTATCTAACACGCTCACACATGCTTGCTGGAAGTCCAGGCCCCTCACCCACAAAACCTCCTTTACCCCTTCCCTCCAACCTTTTCTAGGACGACCCCTACCCCGCCTTCCTTCCCCTACAGATTTATACGCTCTCCAAGTCATTCTACTTTGATCCATTCTCTCTAAATGACCAAACCACCTCAACAACCCCTCTTCAGCCCTCTGACAAATACTTTTAGTAACTCCACACCTTTTCCTAATTTCCACATTCGAATTTTCTGCATAATATTTACACCACACATTGCCCTTAGACAGGACATCTCCACTGCCTCCAGCCTCCTCCTCGCTGCAGCATTTGCAACCCATGCTTCGCACCCATATAAGAGTGTTGGTACCACTGTACTTTCGTACATTCCCTTCTTTGCCTCCATGGATAACGTTTTTTGTCTCCACAGATACCTCAATGCACCACTCACCTTTTTCCTTCATCAATTCTATGGTTAACCTCATCCTTCATAAACCCATCCGCTGACACGTCAACTCCCAAATATCTGAAAACATTTACTTCTTCCATAATCCCTCTCTCCAATGTGATATCCAATTTTTCTTTATTTAAATCGTTTGATACCCTCATCACCTTACTCTTATCTATGTTCACTTTTAACTTTCTACCTTTACACACTCTCCCAAACTCGTCCACTAACCTTTGCAACTTTTCTTTAGAATCTCCCATAAGCACAGTATCATCAGCAAAAAGTAACTGTGTCAACTCCCATTTTGCATTTAATTCTCCATAATTTAATCCCACCCCTCTCCCCAACACCCTAGCATTTACTTCTTTTACAACCCTATCTATAAATATATTAAACCACCATGGTGACATTACACATCCCTGTCTAAGACCTACTTTTACCGGGAAGTAATCTCCCTCTCTCCTACACACCCTAACCTGAGCCTCACTATCCTCATAAAAACTCTTTACAGCCTTCAGTAACTTACTACCTATTCCATACACTTGCAACATTTGCCACATTGCTCCCCTATCCACTCTATCATATGCCTTTTCTAAATCCATAAATGCAATGAAATATATCCCACAATAAAAAAAGGGCTGCAGACAGTCCTGCTTTTTTCTATAAAAGTTGAGGGCTAAACTAAGTACCCATTTTTTTTATCTTAAGCACTAATTCTAATGTGTGTGATTAGATTACCTATTTAGCGATAGAGTGAATGAGGATGAACGCTTTTCTTTTTTGGGCCACCCTGCCTTGGTGGGAAATGGCTGATGTGTTAATAAAAAAAAATACAGGTACACCTAGGATTTTGTTTTCCTATTTTTTTTAATCCTATGTATTTTAAGTCTTATTCTTTTTCGTTATAGATTTTTATATTTCTCATGAAGCTCTAAACCCATAAGGGTCATACAGAATCTGGGAAAGGGAGGGAAGGGGGATAATTAAGTTTGATCATAGGAAGGGGAGGACTGCTTTAATTCCTCTGATCAAAAGCCTTTCACCAACTTCAAGGCATTTCCATTTGAGGGACTTGTGGCATAATACAATCTCTCTTAGCACATCTTGCTTATTTACCATTTTATTTCTGAAGGATTCCACATCTTCCTATTGTCATTATTTTCAGTACTGAGGTGATGGTTTGTTCATTAGGAACAGAAAAGTGACTCCTGGCTCAAGTCTTTGTCAGATGATAACCCCCTCAGTCACTGAGTAAATACTGTCATACTGGTGCAAGGTGTAATTCATTAAGCAACTGTCAATAAGGTGCTGGATATCTACCCAAAACAGAACTCAAAACAATGGATTCAAATTAGAAAAATTCAGAAATAGAAAAGATATAGGAAAAGAAGGGTTTTGGCAATTGAGTTGTAGATGAGTAGAACAAGCTGCAAAATCTGGAGAGATACAGTACATGAATGAGAATAGTTGAATGAGCATGAGTCAATAGGCCTACTGTAGTACTCTTTTATTAATGATTTCATGTTCATATACAGGAATTAAAACACTGGTTTTGCAGTACACAGTTGTAGATGAATGGAATGTGTGAATGTGGGCAGGACCTTAGCACTGCCAGCAGGCCTAGAACAGCACTACTCTGTTCTTGTATTCTTTAGCAAATTATTATATTAAAAACAAGCTCTGAGTCTGTATGGGTCATAAAGTGAGTTCTTCAGCACAGGGACTGCATTTTGTAGACTACAACCCACCAGAAATAATTTTTTTTCAACAATCCGGTCATATCCCACAAGACAGGGTGACCTAAAGAGAAAAACAAAAAATTTTCTTTTTAAATTTAGTAATTTATATAGGTGTTACTAGCCCCTTGCTCCCAAACAGAAATAATATTCATGATTAAGTTAACCCCCTAAGGTTTGCCAATAAAATGTTCTTAGAATGTTGATCTATACTTAAGTGAATGTGCATGCACGTGTGCATGTGTGTGTGTAAAAAAATAAACACACACACACACACACACACTTGAAAACATCTTCGTCACACTTGCTTGCCTACCTACCACATCACAAGAACTCTTAAAAAACACATGGGAAGTGGAAAAGAATCTTTCCTCCGTAAGCCATGCATGTCGTAGGAGGTGATGCTATGGACTAGTAACCCCTTCTGTATAAACTACTAAAAAAAAGAAGAAGAAAACTTTATAAAACTGGGAATATAAATGTATACATTCAAGGATTATGTGGATTAAAATAAGGGTCGGATGCGAAACGTGGGTCATAATAAGTGTGTATGCATCTGGAGAAGAGAGGAGTGTAGGAGAGAGAGAGAGATTTTGGGAAATGCTAAGTGAGTGTGTAGGAACTTTTGAGCCAAGTGAGAGAATAATTGAGGTAGGAGACCTAAATGCTAAAGTAGGAAAAGCATTTAGAGAGGGTGTGGTAGGTAAGTTTGGGGTGATTATGGGGGCCTTAGATTGAACTTTGTATAGAAAGGGGTTTGGTTATAGGTAATACATATTTTAAGAAAAAAAAGGATACATAAGTAGACAAGATATGATATAGGGAGTAATGACAGTAGTTTGTTGGACTATGTATTGGTAGATAAAAGACTGTTGGAAAGACTTCAGGAATTACATGTTTATAGAGGGGTCACAGATATATCAGATCACTTTTTAGTTGTAGCTACAGTGAGAGTAAAAGGTAGATGTGATACAAGGAAAAATGGAAGCAGCAAGTATGAGAGAGGTGAAGGTTTATAAACTAAAGGAGGAGGCAGTTAGGGTAAGATATAAACAACTATTGGAGGATAGATGGGCTAGTGAGAGTATAGACAATGGGGTACGTTTATGAATGTAGTGTTAGAGTGTTCAGCAGAAGTTTGTGGTTACAGGAAAGTGGGTGTGGAAGGGAAGAAGAGTGATTGGTGTAATGATGAGATAGAGAGAGTAGCAAGAGAGAAAAAGTTAGCATATGAGAGTGATGCAAGGAGGGAGGATTATATGGAGAGAAAAAGAGAGGTTAAGAGAGTGGTGAAGGAATGTAAAAAGAGGGCAAATGAGAGAGTGGGTGAGAAGTTATCAACAAATTTTATTGAAAATAATAAAAAGTTTTGGAATGAGATTAATAAGTTGAGAAAGCCTAGGGAATGAATGGATTTGATAGTTAAAAATAGGAGAGGAGAGTTATTAAATGGAGAGTTAGAGGTATCGGGAAGATGGAGGGAATATTTTGAGGAACTGTTAAATGTTGATGAAGAAAGGAAAGCTGTGATTTCATGTATAGGGCAAGGAGGAATAACATCTTGTAGGAGTGAAGAAGAGCCAGTTGTGAGTGTAGGAGAAATGCATGAGGCAGTGGGTAAAATGAAAGGGGGTAAAGCAGCTGGGATTGATGGGATAAAGACAGAAATGTTAAAAGCAGGTGGAGATATAATTTTGGAGTGGTTAGTGCTTTTATTTAATAAATGTATGGAAGAGGGTAAGGTACCTAGTGGAACCTCGGTACTCGAACAATTCGGTATTCGAACGCTTTGTTCAGTAAAAAAAAATCGCTCAGTAGTCGACCATTTGCTTGGTACTCGACCAAACAAACACAACCTGCCAGAACTTTGCTGTAAACTATTTCATGTTTCTTCACATTTTTGTTTTTTTATATTATTTGTATAAATAACGTGCTGTTGGAGTGTAAGCAGGGTAACATTTATGAAGGGATTCAGGGAAACCGGCAGGCCGGACTTGAGTCCTGGAGATGGGAAGTACAGTGCCGGCACTGAAGGAGGGGTGATAATGCTGCAGTTTTATAACTGTAGTGTAAAGCACCCCTCTGGCAAGACAGTGATGGAGTGAATGATGATGAAAGTTTTTCTTTTTCGGGCCACCCTGCCTTTGAGGGAAACGGCCGGTTTGTTGAAAGAAAAAGGACTGCTGGTGTTTTTTCTCTGCCTCATAAACATGCAAGATTTCAGGTACATCTTGCTACATCTACTGACACTTACATCACATTACACATACATGTACAAGCATATATATACACAACCCTCTTGGTTTTCTTCTATTTTCTTACTAGTTCTTGTTCTTGTTTATTTCCTCTTATCTCCATGGGGAAATGGAAAAGAATTCTTCCTCCATAAGCCGTGTGTATCGTAAGAGGCGACTAAAATGCCGAGAGCAGGGGGCTAGTAACCCCTTCTCCTGTATAAATTACTAAATTTAAAAAGAGAAACTTTTGTTTTTCATTTTGGGCCACCCTGTCTCAGTGGGACATTGCTGGTTTGGTGAAAGGAAGAAGAAAGAAGAAATCTGTTGAATATACCTGGTAAAGTGTATGGTAGAGTTATTATTGAAAGAATTAAGAGTAAGACAGAGAGCAGGATAGCAGATGAACAAGGAGGCTTTGGGAAGGGTAGGGGTGTGAAGCCCAAGTGTTTACAGTAATATATATGTGAACAGTATTTAGATAATAGTAAAGAGGTTTTTGTGGCATTTATGGATTTGGAAAAGGTGTATGACAGGGTGGATAGGGGGGCAAATGTTGCAAATGTATGAAATAGGAGGTAGGTCACTAAAAGCAGTGAAGAGTTTTTATGCAGATAGTGAGGCTCAGGTTAGGGTATGTAGGAGAGAGGGAGATTATTTCCCAGTAAAAGTAGGCCTTAGACAGGGATGTGTGATGTCACCATGGTTGTTCAATATACAGTGGTACCTCGACTTACGATGGTCCCCAAACTCACCCTTGTATGTAAGTTTATTTTTTTAAATGCTTTTGTAAGTGTAATTTTGGGGGTCTAAAAGGACTAGTCTATTTTACAACATTTCTTAAAGAGATAAATTCGTTTGGTAATGACACTTGAACAGCATTCTGGAATGAAAAAATATCGTAAGTCGAGGTACCACTGTATTTATAGATGGGGTTGTAAGAGAAGTGAATGCTCGGGTGTTGGAAAGAGGTGTGGGGTTAAAAGATAAAGATTCTAACACAAAGTGGGAGTTGTCACAGTTGCTCTTTGCTGATGACACTGTGCTTTTGGGAGATAATGAAGAGAAGTTGCAGAGGTTGTTGGATGAGTTTGGTAGGATATGTAAAAGTAGGAAATTAAAAGTGAATATTAGAAAGAGTAAGGTGATGAGGATAACAAAAAATTTAGGTAATGAAAGATTGGATATCAGACTGGAGAGAGAGAGTATAGCGGAGGTGAATGTATTCAGATATTTGGAAGTGGATGTGTTAGCAGATGGGTCTATGAAAGATGAGGTGAATCATAGAATTGATGAGGGGGAAAAAGGTGAGTGGTGCACTGAGGAGTCTGTGGAGACAAAGAACATTATCCATGGAAGCAAAGTGGGGAATGTATGAAAGTACAGTTATACCAATGCTCTTATATGGGTGTGAAGCATGGGTGGTGAATATTACAACAAGGAGTGGAGATGTCATGTCTGAGGGCAATGTGTGGTGTGAATATAATGCAGAGAATCTGTAGTTTGGAAATTAGGAGGTGCAGGATTACCAAAATTATTATCCAGAGGGCTGAGGAGGGGTTGTTGAGGTGGTTCGGACATGTAGAGAGAATGGAAAAAAATAGAATGACTTTGAGTGTATAAATCTGTAGTGGAGGGAAGGCGGGGTAGGGGTCGACCTAGGAAAGGTTGGAGGGAGGGGGTAAAGGAGGTGTATTGTATGCGAGGGGCTTGGACTTCCAGCAAGCATGCGTGAGCGTATTAGATAGGAGCAAATGGAGACAAATGTTTTTTTAGGACTGACATGATGTTGGAGTGTGAACAAAGTAACATTTATGAAGGGATTCAGGGAACCTGGCAGGCAGGACTCGAATCCAGGAGATGGGAAGTACAGTGCCAGCACTCTGAAGGAGGGGTGTTAATGTTGCAGTTTTATAATTGTAGTGTAAGTGCACCTTTGGCAAGACAGTGATGGAGTGAATGATGATGGAAGTTTTTCTTTTTCGGGCCACCCTGCTTTGGTGGGAAATGGCTGATGAGTTAATAAAAAAAAATCCTAGGCTGCCTAGAGGGTACAATACCAGAGATTTAGAGACATTTAATAAATTAGTGAATGTGTTTAAAACAATTAACATGAGTAAAAATAATCATGTAACTAAAAAAAGTTACACCATAATTAGAATACAGATGCAGTACTACATACTTTACTACTGAAAATGACTTACAAGAGCATCCATTTCTTGCACCTCACTTGGAGCATCAGTGTTAGTAGTTATGTGGATAAAAAGCTCTTGATGTGGGTCAAGCAACAATCCATACAGCAACCAGTGAGTCAGTTGGTCAAACAAAACTGAATGAACTTCCTGCTCTACCCTGAAATATAAGTGACTGTGTAAAATTTCATGCATTATCTAATAGTATAACTCAAAATGATTAAGACAAGATTTTACAAAAAATACAATACATACATAGGTACAGTAACACTAATTATAAAAGAAATACATAGTATTGTATTTTTTTAAAACACCATAGAATTACCCATATTTTTCCAAGAAAAAATTAATATTTTGGCACTACAATTAAAAAGGGTTGATATTACAAAGCTTGAAGTCGATGACAATTTGAATTTACATGAAAAAGTTATATTAAAAGTTGGAATGTTATAATAACCAAAAGCTACAACAGTGTTCCAAGGTCTGAGAGCTTGATTTGCTACTCACCACATGAGAACCTGCTTCACATGTGCCACAGAATTTGCTGTGTGCTTGTGAAGAACTTCCAGTATCATGCATCCATGAACATTTTTCTCTTCAATCTGTGAAGTAAAAATACAGCATTAATAATTATAAATGTGTATAGCCTTCAAGTCTTCCACTCTTTTACTTATGTAGTAAGTATCATATCACTGTTATAATGTCATAAGTAGTATTCTACCTATAGAAACTGTCACAACTCTCATGTAAAATGCCTCCTAACAAATTATTAACCATGTCCTTGGTTTTAAGAACTGGATCCTCTAATATTTGTTAGTAGTGTCTATGGTTCTGTTGTAGCAACTATCATCAAAACTTGTATGCTCAAATTACAGTGGTCCCTTGGTTTTCGCCGAAAATTCGTTCCAGGATGCTGCTCAAGTGCCATTACCGAACGAATTTACTTCCTTAAGAAATAATGTCACGTAGGTTAGTCTATTTCAGACCCCCAAAAATACACTTGCAACAGCACTTACGAAAATACACTTACATAAATGTTTGAGTTTGGAGATGCACGAAAACCGAGGGACCACTGTATAATGTAAACCCCCAAACATCAATGTACTCTTGAACAGAGAAAAATGAAATGAATGAAAATGAAAAAAAGCCTTACATAGAATACAAACTGTGTACCAAAACAATAAAAGATATACAAAGGCTAGTGAAGCTCTCCTATAGTTTTCAGTTGCATGATCTATCAGTTGATTAGCCACATTGACAGGCAAACATGCTGTTTTCTTAAAACAATTGTATCTATTTCAGGGAAGGCGTGTTAAGCCCATACAGAGTTGCTTCAAGGAAAAGCAGGGTAGCTCCAATTCCTTTGATATGGAGCCCATGATCTTGAAATTTTTGTGTCAATTGTCATCAGGTGTGATAAAGCTTATAAAGCTTTATCAATTATCATGTACAGTAGTAGAAAATTACAATTATCATGTGGTAGAAAAAGCACAGCTGTAAATAAACCCATGGTGGCCAGTGTTTTGTTGTGATCTAAATATATTAAGTGCAAAGCCAAGGATTGAATACTAACTGCTGATTGGCCAGCATATATTTTAACATATACAATCTTTCTTTTATGAACGTACTTACAGGGCTAATATCTCCCATAATAATTTTTTTTACAGAAAATAATTATTTTTGCCTGGGATTGACTACCTTCCTTGTATAAGAAATAAGTAAATGACTGAGTTCAGCCAAGTACCTAACCACTAACTCCTCTTGAAGGTACTGTATAATGATGCTGGTGAGGGGCTCTTGATCCAAGGAATTTTATCTATCCTCCATTTCTTTGGCAGGCAGGAAGGCAGGGTAGGCAGGGTAGGCAGGCCAGGCAGGCCAAGCAGCCCAGCCCAGCCCAGCCAGTCAGTTAGCCAGCTACCTAGCCAATTAGCCAGCCAGTTTGTTAAAGAATTGTAGACTTTACATTTGCATTCTTGTTGTCCCAAGTCTCCCCTATCAGGTACATGCATAATTCGTGTCTGTTTTTTGTATGTCCAGTCAAGTCATCAATACAGCGAACTAAGTCTGTTTTATTTGACATTTGTCCATGTCCAGTAGTCAACTGATTAAGCAGACATGGTCCATTAATCAATCGACTACTAGACTATGTCCATTTAATTGAAATGTTCCACGTAACAAAATTTTTGGGTAAAACTTTCCTCACTATTAGTCATTTTATCAGACTTTTATCATAATTGGTGGCAGGAGACCATCATTATGCACTTGTTTTGGAAGTGTAGAGAAGGGTGTGGAAAAGGGTGAATCAATGTTAATACACAGCTTATCACATGAGACAGCGTACATTATTGTTCAGTTTTTTACTTTTTTTCACCCATCTCGTACCTGGATATTTCTTGTGGTATCCAGACAAAGTGTGGATGATGGTGGTGAAGCAAAGAAGAAACTTAAGCATGAAACTATACCTATTTAAAAAAAATTAGAGCTAATTGATATGCTGAAGGGTGGTGCACAAATCACTGAGACAGCATGAGTGTCTGACATTAGAGAATAAATGATTTATTCAATTTGAGATAATGAGACAAAGATAAAGGCTTGTGCAATGAGTAATCCTCAATGTGACACAATGAAAAGAATAAAGAATAGGATACTGCAGTTAAATATAATAGAACATTTACTAATGCATTACTAAATGGGAAAAGAAAAACATTTGTTTATTCTTTTCTGGGTCACCCTGCCTCAGTGGGAGATGGCTGGTATGTTAAAGAAAAAATTACTAATGTGTGGATTGAAAAGCAAACAAAGAAAGGTGTTCCACAGGATGGCCTTAATTAGGATAAAAAAAAAACTTATCATACTATAAAACAGTGTGTGAGGAGGAAGTACAGCCTAAAAACAGGTACACATATAGTGCTGGTTAGTTTAACCAGCAGGATTGATGGGATAAAGAAAGATAGAAATGTTTAAAGTAGGTGGGGATATAGTTTTGGAGTGGTTAGTGTTTTTATTTAACCCTTAAACGGTCCAAACGTATATATACGTTAGTACTGCTACTGCCCCGAATATTTAAAAAAAAAAAAAAAAAAAATTATAGAAATAAAGAGCACATTTTTTTAAGTGTTATAGGATAAAAAAAAATTTGGGGTCAGTACTTACCGAGATATGAGGCAGAGAAGTTGGCTCTGGATGCTCACCTGACAGCAACAGGAGTCCTGCCGCTTGCAGAATCGTTGCCAATATACCTTTTTTTCTCTTTTTGTATTATTTTTATATAATTTTTATGTTCTGATAATTACAATTTAAAGTAGTTCTTGTGATTTCATAGCCAATCTTTGTTCTGACACTAATATTAGGTACTGAAATTGTACTCAAATAATAATAATAATGGTAGTGCATAAAATAATAATAATAATGATAGTGCATAATAATAATAATAATAGTGAATAATAATAATAATAATAATAATAATAATAATAATAATAATAATAATAATACGTAATAATAAAGTTCCCCTGAAGCATTATGTAAGATTTGTGTCGCTGCCTTATCTCATCTGATCTCCACTAATGATGACTGGTGACATTTGATGGGGGAGTGAGGGTAGTCTTATCTTTTCTAATCAGTCCAGTAATTACAGTGATGACATTTGATGAGATTATACTGCTTCCCTTTATGTGTTACTCAAGCCTGTCTGTCTGTCTGTATATGACTGTCTGTGTGTCTGTCTTTCTGTCTGTCTGTGTGTCTGTCTTTCTGTCTGTGTGTCTGCTTGTCTCAGAGAGTAGCTCATAAACCAACTGGTATTACGCAGATCACAAGCACATTATATCACTTTGTCTTGATTATTTTAGTTATCCTAGGTAATTTACACTATGCATAATTGTATTTACGTATGTGTTCCTGTGAGATAGAGACAGATAGAGACAGAGACAGATAGAGAAAGAGACAGATAGATACAGTCAGACAGACAAAGATAGGCAGCCAATCAGGTACCCAGCTGACCAGCCAGCTGCTGGCCAGCCAGGTGGCCAGGCAGGCAGGCAGCCAGCTGGCCTGCCAGCCTGCCGACATCACTTTCCACTTCAAAGGGGAGTGTTAATATGACATGACATCAGTGAATCCTTGGTGTTTGCCACAGTGTTTGCTCTAGCTGGCACTCAATTTAACTGGTGCTCCCACAAGGTACTAAGTGGTCCCAGATTTTTTTAATATGGCACACACCGAGTGTTAAGACCCATTCTATGCTGACCAGGCATCTCAGGCCAATCGTGCCAAATTTGGAGGCATGAAAAATAAAACGTATATGTACGTTTGGGGCAGTAGTAGTACTAATGTATATATACGTTTAGACCGTTTAAGGGTTAATAAATGTATGGAAGAGCGTAAGGTACCTAGGGACTGACAGAGAGCATGCATAGTTCCTTTGTATAAAGGCAAAGGGGACAAAAGAGAGTGTAAAAATTATAGGGGAATAAGTCTGTTGAGTATACCTGGTAAAGTGTATGGTAAAGTTATTATTGAAAGAATTAAGAGTAAGACGAAGAGCAGGATAGCAGATGAAAAAGGAGGCTTTAGGAAGGGTAGGGGGTGTGTAGACCAAGTATTTGCAGTGAAACATATAGGTGAACAGTATTTAGATAAGGGTAAAGAGGTTTTTGTGGCATTTATGGATTTGGAAAAAGCGTATGATAGGGTGGATAGGGGGACAATGTGGCAGATGTTGCAAATGTATGGAATAGGAGGTAGGTTATTTTTAAGCAGTGAAGAGTTTTTATGAGGATAGTGAGGCTCAGGTTAGAGTATGTAGGAGAGAGGGAGATTATTTCCCAGTAAAAGTAGGCCTTAGACAGGGATGTGTGATGTCACCATGGTTGTTCAACATATTTATAGATGGAGTTGTAAGGACTTGGCATGCTGTTGGAGTGTGAGCAAGGTAACATTTATGAAGGGATTCAGAGAAACCGGTAGGCCGGACTTGATTCCTGGAGATGGGAAGTACAGTGCCGGCACTCTGAAGGAGGGGTGTTAATGATGCAATTTGATAACTGTAGTGTAAGCATGCCTCTGGCAAGTCAGTGATGGAGTGAATGATGATGAAAGTTTTTCTTTTTCGGGCCACCCTGCCTTGGTGGGAAACGGCCGATGTGTTAATAAAAAAAATAAAAATAGTTTAACCGGTTTAGAATGCTTAGTACAGTGGAACTTCGGTTGTCAACTGCATTACTTGTTGAACAAATCGGTTTTCGAATGAGGAATTCAAGAAAAAAATGTCCTGGTTTTCGTATGTTCTCTTGGTTGTCGACCGAAACATGAACAGCTCGGGTCATGTGCTCACTGAATGCGCACTGGACAATGAATCAACGGTGTGAGAGTGAGTCAAGGCTAACAGGGGTTGGTTTGATAATTTTATGAAAATAAGTGGCATTCAAGTGTCAAGAAATTTTGCTGAAAACAAGAAAAATTTTTGGAGTGAGATAAACAAGGTAAGAAAGCCTAGGGAACAAATGGATTTGTCAGTTAAAAACAGAGTAGGGGAGTTAGTAGATGGGGAGCTGGAGGTATTGGGTAGATGGTGGGAATATTTTGAGGAACTTTTAAATGTCGATGAAAAAAGGGAGGCGGTAATTTCATGTACTGGCCAGGGAGGTACAACATCGTTTAGAAGTGAAGAAGAGCAGGATGTGAGTGTGGGGGAGGTGCGTGAGGCATTACGTAGAATGAAAGGGGGTAAAGCAGCTGGAACTGACGGGATCATGACAGAAATGTTAAAAGCAGGGGGGGATATAGTGCTGGAGTGGTTGGTATTTTTGTTTAATAAATGTATGAAAGAAAGGAAGGTACCTAGGGATTGGAAGAGAGCATGTATAGTTCCTTTATATAAAGGGAAGGGGGATAAAAGAGAGTGTAAAAATTATAGGGGAATAAGTTTATTGAGTATACCAGGTAAAGTGTATGGCCGGGTTATTATTGAAAGAACTAGAGGTAAGACAGAGAGTAGGACTGCAGATGAGCAAGGAGGCTTTAGAGTGGGTAGGGGATGTGTAGATCAAGTGTTTACAGTGAAGCATACAGTGGTACCCCGACTTACGATATTTTTTCATTCCAGAATGCTGTTCAAGTGCCATTACCAAACGAATTTATCTCCATAAGAAATGATGTAAAATAGACTAGTCCTTTTAGACCCCCAAAATTACACTTACAAAAGCATTTAAAAAAATCAACTTACATAAATGGGTGTGTTTGGGGAACATCGTAAGTCGGGGTACCACTGTATATGTGAACAGTATTTAGATAAAGGTAGAGAAGTTTTTATTGCATTTATGGATTTAGAAAAGGCATATGATAGAGTGGATAGGGGAGCAATGTGGCAAATGTTGCAAGTGTATGGAATAGGTAGCAAGTTACTGAAGGCTGTAAAGAGTTTTTATGAGGATAGTGAGGCTCAGGTTAGGAAGTGTAGGAGAGAGGGAGATTACTTCCCGGTAAAAGTAGGTCTTAGACAGGGATGTGTAATGTCACCATGGTTGTTTAATATATTTATAGATGGGGTTGTAAAAGAAGTAAATGCTAGGGTGTTGGGGAGAGGAGTGAGATTAAATTATGGAGAATTAAATGCAAAATGGGAGTTGACACAGTTACTTTTTGCTGATGATACTGTGCTTATAGAAGATTCTAAAGAAAAGTTGCAAAGGTTAGTGGACGAGTTTGGGAGTGTGTGTAAAGGTAGAAAGTTAAAAGTGAACATAGATAAGAGTAAAGTGATGAGGGTATCAAACGATTTAAATAAAGAAAAATTGGATATCACATTGGAGAGAGGGATTATGGAAGAAGTAAATGTTTTCAGATATTTGGGAGTTGACGTGTCAGCGGATGGGTTTATGAAGGATGAGGTTAACCATAGAATTGATGAAGGAAAAAAGGTGAGTGGTGCATTGAGGTATCTGTGGAGACAAAAAACGTTATCCATGGAGGCAAAGAAGGGAATGTACGAAAGTATAGTGATACCAACACTCTTATATGGGTGTGAAGCATGGGTTGCAAATGCTGCAGCGAGGAGGAGGCTGGAGGCAGTGGAGATGTCCTGTCTAAGGGCAATGTGTGGTGTAAATATTATGCAGAAAATTCGGAATGTGGAAATTAGGAGAAGGTGTGGAGTTACTAAAAGTATTTGTCAGAGGGTGAAGAGGGGTTGTTGAGGTGGTTTGGTCATTTAGAGAGAATGGATCAAAGTAGAATGACTTGGAGACGTATAACTGTAGGGAAGGAAGGCGAGGTAGGGTCGTCCTAGAAAAGGTTGGAGGGAAGGGGTAAAGGAGATTTTGTGGGCGAGGGCTTGGACTTCCAGCAAGCATGTGTGAGCGTGTTAGATAGGAGTGAATGGAGACAAATGGTTTTGGGACATGACGATCTGTTGGAGTGTGAGCAGGGTAACATTGTGTGAAGGGATTCAGGGAAACCAGTTAATTGATTTAGTTGGACTTGAGTCCTGGAAATGGGAAGTACAATGCCTGCACTTTAAAGGAGGGGGTCTGAGATAGTGACAGCTGGGAGGGACTATTCTCAGCTGTCGTATCTGAGCTCCTCTGCAAAGACAGTGATTATGTATGAGTGTGGTGAAAGTGTTGAATGATGATGAAAGTATTTTCTTTTTGGGGATTTTCTTTCTTTTTGGGTCACCCTGCCTCGGTGGGAGACGGACGACTTGTTGAAAAAAAAGTGGCATTCATCCTAGGTAGTAGGTTGGTAAACAGCAACTGCCCAGGGAGGTACTACTGTCCTGCCAAGTACAGTGGTCCCTCGACTATCGGTCATAATCCGTTCCAGGAGCTAGACCTTAACTCGATTTACTCGAAACTCGAAACCTTATTTTCCATAAGAAATAATGTAAATACAATTAATCCATTTCACCCAAAAATATTCACAAAAAATACATTTTTTTTAAAGAATAAATACAGTGGACCCCCGGCTAACTAAAAAACTTCATCCCAGAAGCCTGCTCAAGTGCCATTACCAAACGAATTTACTTCCTTAAGAAATAATGTCACGTAGGTTAGTCTATTTCAGACCCCCAAAAATACACTTCCACAAGCACTTACAATATTATACTTACATAATTGTATGATTTCCGGGGTGTTCGTTAGCTGGGGGTCCACTGTACTATAGTTTTACATACACAAAACAATTATAAAGTAATAAATTTATAATTAAACATTTAAAATAACATTTACTTACCTTTATTGAAGAGAGTTGCTGGCATCTGGAAGATAGGGAGGAGGACAGGGGGAGGGGTTAATGTTTGGAAGGGAAATCCCCACTCCCTGCATGCCTGCTACACACTCTGCATCCCTTCTACCCTCCCTGCATCCCTACTACACTCCCTGCATGCCTGCTACACTCCCTGCCTTCCTGCTACACTCCCTGCCTTCCTGCTACACTCCCTGCATGCCTGCTACACTCCCTGCATGCCTGCTACACTCCCTTCATCATCCCTGCTACACTCCCTGCACCCCTGCTACACTCCCTGCATCCCTGTTACACTCCCTGCATCCCTACTACACTACCTGCATGCCTGCTACACTCCCTGCATGCCTGCTACACTCCCTGCCTTCCTGCTACACTCCCTGCATCCCTGCTACACTCCTTCAGTTCGATGGTGTTCCTCACTTTCTTTACCACAGGGGTGCCACTAGGAAGCTTCTTTGGACCCATGATGACTTATTTCACAGTCACAATCACTAAACCAGCAATAAACAAAGTAAATTTATTGTGAAATGTTTGAAAGAGCTCGCTGGGTAATGTTCTCTCAATGGTAAACAACGCAAGACTGGCGCGGGCAGGCGGACAGGTCTGGTACGAACCGATACACGAGGGAAACAGACCGAAAAAAGCCACCGAAACACAAAATCACCGATATTCAGAATCACCGAAACATGAAGTATCACTGTAAGTGTAAAATGAAAGCCTGTACAGTGGTACCTCGAGTTACGATGGTCCCCAAAATCGCCCTTTTATGTAAGTTTATTTTTTTAAATGCTATTGTAAGTATATTTTTGGGGGTGTAAAAGGACTAGTCTATTTTACATTATTCCTTATGGGGATAAATTTGTTTGGTAATGGCACTTGAACAGCATTCTCGAACGAAAAAATATCGTAACTCGAGGTACCACTGTAATTGTTTTACATGATGGTAGGATTGCTGGTGTATTTTTTCTGTTGCATTGGGAGGCTGCCAGTGCTGACAAAGTGGCTGTTGAAAAGTATGTTACTGAATTCCAAGAGTATGTAGAGGCTGAGGGGTGTGTCCCCCAACAAGTGTTTAATTGTGATGAGACAGGCCTTTTCTGGAAGAAAATGCCCAAGAGGGCCTACATAACTGAAGAGGATGCAATGCCTGGACACAAGCCAATGAAAGACAGACTTTCAGGTATGTCTCGTTACTTCTACTTACACTTAGGTCACACAACACATGCATGTACATGCATATATATACACACCCCTCTGGGGTTTCTTCTATTTTCTTACTAGTTCTTGTTGCTATTTCCTCTTATCTCCATGGGGAAGTGGAACATAATTCTTCCTCCGTAAGCCATGCGTGTTGTAAGAGTCGACTAAAATTCCGGGAGTAAGGGGCTAGTAACCCCTTCTCCTGTATACATTACTTAAGTTAAAAAGAGAAACTTTTGTTTTTCTTTTTATGCCACCCAACTCTCTCCAGGTAAACTCTCCAGGTAACCCTGCCTTGGTGGGAAACGGCCGATTTATTGAAAGAAGAAGAAGTGGCATTCATAGTGTGGCTAGGCATTGGGAGGCTGCCAGTGCTGACAAAGTGACAAGACAGGCCTTTTCTGGAAGAAAATGCCCAAGAGGGCCTACATAACTGAAGAGGATGCAATGCCTGGACACAAGCCAATGAAAGACTGGCTCACTCTGTTACTGTGTTTTAATGCAAGTGGGAACTCGAAAATGAAGCCCTTACTTGTTTATCATTCTGAAAACATACGAGTTTTTAAGAAGAACAAAGTTATGAAAAATAAATTGGCTGTAATGTGGAGGGCCAACATGAAAGCTTGGGTAACAACACAATTTTTTAATGAGTGGGTTCATGGGGTCTTTGCTCCCACTGTCAAAAAGTACATACCTCATTAAAAAAAATTCCCACCCAGAGCCCTTTTATTTATAGAGAATGCTCCTGCTCACCCTCCAAGCTTGGAAAACGAGTTGCTGGAGGAGTTCAATTTTATAACTGAAGTTTTTGCCTCCTAACACCATTCTTCTCATCCAGCCCATGGACCAGCAGGTCATTTCTAACTTCAAGAAACTCTACACCAAAGTGCTTTTTGAAAGATGCTTTGAAATCGCTTCAGAAACAAGTTTAACCCTCAGGGAGTTCTGGAAGGACCATTTCAATATCCTCACCTGCTTGAGGCTTATAGACAAAGCCTGGGGAATGTGTCTTCCAGGACCATGCAGTCAGCATGGAAGAAATTGTGGCTTGACTTTGTGGCAGCCAAGGATTTTGAAGGCTTTGAAGATTAGCCTGAGCCTGAGCCAGTAGAGGATATTGTGTCCCTGGGAAAGACCTTGGGCCTACAGGTGACTGAAGATGATGTGGAGGAGTTGGTGGAGGAGCATAGAACTGAAGTCACCACAGAACAACTTGTAGACCTTGAGAAGGAGCAGCAACAGATTGCTGCAGAGGAGCTGTCATCAAAAGAAGAGGAGGGAAGGGATGATGTGCCCATTGCACTTGTCAAGGAAATGTGTGCTAAATGGCATGAAGTGCCAGACAAAGCAGTGGCCCTCCATCTCTCTAACATGTACAATGACAGTGTAATGTCTCAAATTAGACAAGTGTTAAAACAAAGCCTGAAACAAACCTCACTGGACAGGTTTTTAGTGAGGCAAAGAACCAGTGAGCCAGAACAAGGTGTTAGTGGTGAAAAGAGACAAAGAATAGAAACAACACCAGAAGGACAGTTGCCTGACATATTAATAGAAGGTGACTCTCCTTCCAAGCAGTAACATACCTCCTTCTCTCCTCCATCTCCTGCTTCCAGTATGCTATTAGCCCTCCTCTGACAGGTAAGAGGCAGTTAAATTTTCATTTACTGTACAGTATTTCAGTTAGTTTCTTTTAGTATTTATTTTTACAGAGGAGAGAGAGAGAGAGGTTTTGGGAGATGTTAAGCAAGTGTGAAGGAGCATTTGAGCCAAGTGAGAGAGTAATTGTGGTAGTGAACCTAAATGCCAAAGTAGGAGAAGCATTTAGAGAGGGTGTGGTAAGTAAGTTTGGGGTGCCAGATGTAAATGATAATGGGGAGCATTTGATTGAACTTTGTATAGAAAGGAGTTTGGTTATAGGTAACACATATTTTAAGAAAAAGAGGATAAATAAGTATACAAGATATGACATAGGGCATAATGACAGTAGTTTGTTGGACTATGTATTGGTAGATAAAAGACTGTTGGGTAGACTTCAGGATGTGCATGTTTATAGATGGGCCACAGATATATCAGATCACTTTTTAGTTGTAGATACAGTGAGAGTAAAAGGTAGATAGGAAACAAGAAAAATGGAAGCAGCAAGTAAGAGAGAGGTGAAGGTTTATAAACTAAAGGAGGAGGCAGTTTGGGTAAGATATAAACAACTGTTAGAGGACATATGGGCTAGTGAGAGTACAGACAATAGGGTTGAAGATTTATGGGGTACGTTTATGAATATAGTGTTAGAGTGTTCAGAAGTTTGTGGTTACAGGAAAGTGGTGCAGGAGGGAAGAAGAGCGATTGGTGGACTGATGATGTAAAGAGAGTAGTAAGAGAGAAAAAGTTAGCATATGAGAGGTTTTTACAAAGTACAAGTGATGCAAGTAGGGAGGAGTATATGGAGAGAAAAAGAGAAGTTTAGAAAGTGGTGAAGGAATGTAAAAAGAGAGTAAATGAGAGAGTGGGTGAGATGTTATCAACAAATTTTTTTGAAAATAAAAAAAAGTTTTCGAGTGAGATTAATAAATTGAGAAAGCCTAGGGAACAAATGGATATGTTAGTTAAAAATAGGAGAGGAGAGTTATTAAATGGAGAGTCAGAGGTATCGGGAAGATGGAGGGAATATTTTGAAGAATTGTTAAATGATGATGAATATAGGGAAGCTGTAATTTCGTGTGTAGGGCAAGGAGGAATAACATCTTATAGGAGTGGGGAAGAACCAGCTGTGAGTGTGGGGGAAGTGCGTGGGACAGTGGGTAGAATGAAAGGGAGTAAAGCACCTGGGATTGATGGGATAAAGATAGAAATGTTAAAAGCAGGTGGGGATATAGTTTTGGAGTGGTTAGTGTTTTTATTTAATAAATGTATGGAAGAGGGTAGGGTACCTAGGGACTGGCAGAGAGCATGCATAGTTCCTTTGTATAAAGGCAAAGGGGACAAAAGAGAGAGTAAAAATTATAGGGGAATAAGTCTGCCGAGTCCTAGGTAGTAGGTTGGTAGATAGCAACCGCCCAGAGAGGTACTACCGTCCTGCCAAGTGAGTGTAAAACGAAAGCCTGTAATTGTTTTACATGATGGTAGGATGGCTGGTGTCTTTTTTCTGTCTCATAAACATGCAAGATTTCAGGTACATCTTGCTACTACGTACTTACACTTAGGTCACACTACACATTCATGTATGTACAAGCATATATATACACACCCCTCTGGGTTTTCTTCTATTTTCTTACTAGTTCTTGTTCTTATTTCCTCTTATCTCCATGGGAAAGTGGAACAGAATTCTTCCTCCGTAAGCCATGCGTGTCGAAAGAGGCGACTAAAATGCCAGGAGCAAGGGGGTAGTAATCCCTTCTCCTGTATATATTACTAAATGTAAAAGGAGAAACTTTCATTTTTCCTTTTGGGCCACCCTGCCTCAGTGGGAAACGGCCGACGTGTTGAAAGAAATAAAGGAGTCTGTTGAGTATATCTGGTAAAGTGTATGGTAGAGTTATTATTGAAAGAATTAAGAGTAAGACAGAGAGTAGGAAAGCAGATGAACACGGAGGCTTTAGGAAGGGCAGGGGGTGTATAGACCAAGTGTTTGCAGTGAAACATATAGGGGAACAGTATTTAGATAAGTTTAAAGAAATTTTTGTGGCATTTATGGATTTGGAAAAGGCGTATGATAGGGTGGATAGGGATGCAATGTGGCAGATGTTGCAAATGTATGGAATAGGAGGTAGGTTATTGAAAGCAGTGAAGAGCCTTTATGAGGATAATGAGACTCAGGTTAGAGTATGTAGGTGAGAGGGGGATTATTTCCCAGTAAAAGTAGGCATTAGACAGGGATGTGTGATGTCACCATGGTTGTTCAACATATTTATTGATGGAATTATAAGATAAGTGAATGCTCGGGTGTTGGCAAGAGGTGTGGGGTTAAAAGATAAAGAATTTAACACAAAGTGGGAGTTGTCACAGTTGCTCTTTGCTGATGACACTGTGCTTTTGGGAGATTCTGAAGAGAAGTTGCAGAGGTTGGTTGATGAGTTTGGTAGGGTATGTAAAAGAAGTAAATTAAAAGTGAATATAGAAAAGAGTAAGGAGATGAGGATAACAAAAAAAATAGGTAACGGAAGATTGGATATCAGACTGGAGGGAGAGAGTATGGAGGAGGTGAATGTATTCAGATATTTGGGAGTGGACATGTCAGTGGATGGGTCCATGAAAGATGAGGTAAATCATAGAATTGACGAGGGGAAAAAGGTGAGTGGTGCACTGAGGAGTTTGTGGAGACAAAGAACTTTATCCATAAAAGCAAAGAAGGGAATGTATGAGAGTACATAGTTATTCCAACACTCTTGTATGGGTGTGAGGCATGGGTTGTGAATGTTGCAACAAATAGAAGACTGGAGGCAGTGGAGATGTCGTGTCTGAGGGCAATGTGTGTTGTGAATATAATGCAGAGAATCCATAGTTTGGAGATTAGGAGGTGTGGGATTACCAAAACTATTATCCAGAGAGCTGAGGAGGGGTTATTGAGATGGTTTGGACATGTAGAGAGGGTGGAACAAAATAGAATGACTTCGAGAGTATATAGAGCTGTAGTGGAGGGAAGGCGAGGTAGGGGTCGGCATAAGAAAGGTTGGAGGGATGGGTAAAAGAGGTTTTGTGTGCGAGGGGCTTGGACTTCCAGCAAGCGTGCATGAGCGTGTTAGATAGGAGCAAATGGAGACAAATGGTTTTTAGGACTTGACATGCTGTTGGAGTGTAAGCAAGGTAACATTTATGAAGGGATTCAGGGAAACTGGTAGGTCGGACTTGATTCCTGAAGATCTGAAGTACAGTGCTGGCACTTTGAAGGAGGGGTGTTAATGTTGAAGTTGTATAACTGTAGTGTAGGCATGCCTCTGGCAAGACAGTGATGGAGTGAATGATGATGAAACTCTTTGTTTTTCGGGCCACCCTGCCTTGGTGAGAAACGGCCTATGTGTTAATAAACAATAATTTTTTTTACAGTTTTATGTAGTAGTACATTTTTAATAAATTATTATATTATCATTTGAGGTCTGGAACAGATTAATTCTATTTACATTATTCTTTATGGAAAAAACTGCTTTGGTTGTCGTCTATTTTGGTTGTTGAATCAA
This sequence comes from Cherax destructor, assembly GCA_009830355.1. Classification (NCBI taxonomy): domain Eukaryota; kingdom Metazoa; phylum Arthropoda; class Malacostraca; order Decapoda; family Parastacidae; genus Cherax; species Cherax destructor. The sequence continues at coordinate 20,108 of WNWK01009386.1, read as the reverse complement.
CATCTGGAATGAATTAAGTTTGACAACCAAGGTTCCACTGTATAAAGAACTACAGAGTAAAACAAACTAGTGGCATATAACAGAATACATGAGCACTCCACTGCAACAATCATCTGCAGAGGAAATAATGCAGGAATTAAATTCCCAGCTGCAGAGAGCAGAAGACAATGAGGATGAGGAACCTGAGCCTTAACCCTTTTGGGGTCGGTGCCGTACTATAGTACGTTTTACGTGCCAGGGTTGGTGCCGTACTAGTATGCGTAAATTCTAGCGGCCTCAAATTAAGCGGGAAACGACTGGTAGGCTTAGAGGTGAGAGAATGGGTCTGCATGGTCAGTGTGCGCAGTAGGAAAAAAATCGGGCACCCAGTGTTGCATTGTGGAAACACCATTTTAGTACACCTTGTCCACCATGTCTCGCAGCAAGAAACACCTTACTCCTTGGCGAATTGGGACACTTTTGTTCCCCAGTGACAGTTCTAATACTGATGGGGGTGTCAGTGAAGGTGACTTTCAAGGTTTTGAGGAGGTTGTGACCGAAACTAATGACCATAATACCGGTAATAGTGAGGAAAACCCAGACGACCCTCAACCTTCCACCTCTGGTGCTGTGGCGTCTTGTTCACGTTCAGTTGTACCAGAACGAAGGAGGAAACTCTTATTTACCTATATCCAGGACTCAGATGTGAGCAATGAAATTCTCTCCAGGTAGACTCCAGGTAATGGTGATGATAGTGATAGTGAATATGAAATCCAAGCTCTTCAAAACTGTTCCAGTAGCGAGAGTGAAGTGGAATATTCGCCAGTAAAGCGTCAGTATATATGACAGTATATGCGCTCTGGTAGTGTGTCATATGCTATTCCAAGGGTTAGGAGTACATCTCGGAGTACATCCCGTGGGCGTACAACAGACACAGATAGTGAAAACGAAGATGATAGTGTTGCAATTGGGATGAGAAATGTGGATGTGGCAGGAGATGGTAGTGGTTATAGTTGTGCCAGCCGTGAGGCACCAGCAGTGGGCCATGCTGTTACCCACACCGCTGAGTCAGCTCAGCTACAACAAAGGTCACCCTCACCCACCCACCCACCCCCACAACCACAACCTCCACTCCCCCAACCCCCAACCACCTGTCAATATCCAGAACCCACCAGTAGACCGCACCTGGGATTGGCAGGAAGCTGACAATTTTCTTCCCAATCCCCATCAGTTCGATGAAAGTCAAAGTGGAATACGCCCATCTTGTACACTTGGGAACAATGCCACTGAACTGGAATGTTTCGAGTTATTCTTTGACAAACCCCTGATGGAAATTATTGTCAGGGAAAGCAACAGATACTATGATTACACCATGGAAAACACAATTCTTTCACCAAGATCACGTCTACACCAGTGGAAAGAGACAACTGCGGCTGAGATGTATTATTTCTTTGCCATAATGCTTATGCCACATGTGTATAAGCACCGTGTCAAATCACACTGGTCGACAGACCGCCTGATTGAAACACCAGCTTTCATTGATATTATACGAGTGAATCGATTTGTGCTACTGTTACGTATACTACACTTCTCAGACAAATACCAGGCTTGACAGAAACGACAGGTTATATAGTATATTAGGAATGTGTTTCTGTATCTGAAAGAGAAATTCATTATGTATTTTTATCCCTTCAGGAAGCTTGTTATTGATGAGTCTTTGACTCTGTTCAAAGAAAGACTGTCGTTCAAGCAGTATATACCAAGCAACAGGAAATGCTTTGGTATAAAGTTGTTTGTGCTTTGTGATTGCTACAGTGGTCTTGTATTGGATATTATTGTGTATATTGGAAGTAATACATTGCAAGATACCAGATGGGGTTGCAAGAGAAGTGAATGCGAGGGTCTTGGCAAGAGGTGTGGGGTTAAAAGATAAAGAATTAAATACAAAGTGGGAGTTGTCACAGTTGCTTTTTGCTGATGACACTGTGCTTTTGGGAGATTCTGAAGAGAACTTGCAGAGGTTGGTGGATGAATTTGGTAGGGTGTGTAAAAGAAGAAAATTGAAAGTGAATATAGGAAAGAGTAAGGTGATGAGGATAACAAAAAGATTAAGTGACGAAAGATTGGATATCAGATTGGAGGGAGAGAGTATGGAGGAGGTGAATGTATTCAGATATTTGGGAGTGGACATGTCAGCAGATGGGTCTATGAAGGATGAGGTGAATCATAGAATTGATGAGGGAAAAAGGGTGAGTGGAGCACTTCGGAGTCTGTGGAGACAAAGAACTTTGTCCATGGAAGTAAAGAAGGGAATGTATGAGAGTATAGTTATACCAACACTCTTATATGGGTGTGAAGCATGGGTGATGAATGTCGCAACGAGGAGAAGGCTGGAGGCAGTGGAGATGTCATGTCTGAGGTCAATGTGTGGTGTGAATATAATGCAGAGAATTCGGAGTTTGGAAATTAGGAGGAGGTGCGGGATTACCAAAACTATTATCCAGAGAGCTGAGGAGGGGTTGTTGAGGTGGTTCGGACATGTAGAGAGAATGGAACGAGACAGAATGACTTCGAGAGTGTATAAATCTGTAGTGGAGGGAAGGCGGGGTAGGGGTCGGCCTAGGAAAGGTTGGAGGGAGGGGGTAAAGGAAGTTTTGTGTGCGAGGGGCTTGGACTTCCAGCAAGCATGTGTGAGCGTATTTGATAGGAGTGAATGGAGACAAATGGTTTTTAATACTTGACGTGCTGTTGGAGTGTGAGCAAAGTAACATTTATGAAGGGATTCAGGGAAACCGGCAGGCCGGACTTGAGTCCTGGAGATGGGAAGTACAGTGTCTGCACTCTGAAGGAGGGGTGTTAATGTTGCAGTTTTATAACTGTAGTGTAAAGCACCCCTCTGGCAAGACAGTGATGGAGTGAATGATGATGAAAGTTTTTCATTTTCGGGCCACCCTGCCTTGGTGGGAATCGGCCGATGTGTTAATAATAAAAAAAAAAAATACTGGGTATCTTTGGTGATGTGGTTAGAACAATGATGGAACCATATCTTGGTAAGGGGCATATATTATATACTGATATCTGGTACACAAGCCCCTTAACTCAGTGATTTTTTGCAAGTGAACATGACAGATGTGTGCGGTACAGTGCGTGGAAATCGTAAGCATATGCCTAGGTTCGATGCAGGCATTCACAGAGGTCAGGTGCAGACGTTTGCTGCCAATGACATCATGGCACTTCGGTGGCATGACAAACGAGATGTCACACTGTTGTCATCAATTCACCCTAATGAAATGGCAGACACTGTCAGGCAGAATAGAGACCAGTGAACCCATTTTAAAACCTGCAGCTGTGATGGGCTACACCCTCAATATGCGTTCAGTGGACAAATGTGACATGCAGATTGGGTTTGCTGATTGTGTTCGCAAGAGTTATAAGTGGTACATAAAACTGTTTTTCCATATTCTGGACATTTCCATGCTCAATGCTTATAATATGTATAAGATGAGGACCAGAAACAAACCACCATATGGGGAATTTTGTCTGTCTGTGATCAGACACTAAGTACCAAGGAACAACACCTACAATAGAAAACTGCCCACGAAATTACCAACAACTACCCTCTCGTCTGAGGCTTGGCGATCACTTCCTAATGAAACTGCCTGCTACTGCTTGCAAGAAAGAGGCTCAGAAGAGGTGTTATGTCTGTGTGAGGAGTGTGAAACACCACTGTGCATGACACCATGTTTCAAAGACTTCCACAGGCTGCTGAACTTCTAGGAACATGTCCAGTGACTCTATATGTGTATATATATGATTAAAAAATAGTAATAAACAATATTTTACATTGTTAGTTTTTGTAAATATGTTTTGTAAACAATATAATGAGAACAAAGTTTGTGCGGTTATTGTGTAGTATACAACAAGTGAATATTTGAAAAACAGCACTTATATTGGTCTCACAGGCCATAAAAGTTATTTGAAAAAAAATTAAAAAAGAAAAGAAAACAACTAAAAAAAACTAAATAAAAGTTTACCGGGTGACCGGCAGTCAGCGATGTTGCCGTAAGCGGTTAAATTTCTGTCAACTTCAAGCCTCTATATCTCGGTAAGTATTGATCGCAAAAAATTTTTTTTAGCCTATTAGATTTAGGAAAAAAAAATCATTTCATAAGAAAAAATAATTTTTTTTTTTAATAGTTTTCGACCCTAAGAACGAATTTCCGAGAGGGCCTGTCGACCCTCAAAGGGTTAAGGAGCGATGCTGACACTGCAAGACGTACATGAGTTATTGCATACTCTTGGTAAAACTGCAGACTTGTTTACTGAAAAGGACCAAGATTGATCTCAAAGCATTATCATAAAGTGTGATCTGGAGCAGGCATTAAAGATAAAAAAAAAAAAAATGATTTCTTTGCAAGGTTACAATGTGTATTTACAATTTTTATTAGCTAAGTACAAAGACAGCCACTATCATGCCAGGGCATTTCAGGTAGACTTATCCTAATACATAATAACTACTTAAGTCTAGACAAGATAAGTGTGGTTAACTTTTCAATAAATTTTTATTGTATCTTAATACTAATGTGAGGTAGTCAAGGTGGAGGTTTATAAGAATAATAATTTTGAAGTTGCACATAATAAAAACAATATTACAATTAATGGTTCAAACAGTAATATGGTTTGGAATAATAATTTTGAAGTTGCACATAATAAAAACAATGTGACAATTAATGGTTCAAACAGCAATATTTCATGAATTGGCAGATGTTTTAATAGACTCAAGGTCATATAATATAATATTTGGGAGTGGCATCAAACTAATCATCTGCTGTATAAAGAACTACAGGGTAAAACAAACCAGTGGCATATGACAGAGTACTTGAGAACTCCACTGCAACAATCAACTGATAAAGCTGTGTCAACATTATAAGAGCCCCATCCTTCAATATCACAAGAGCCCCATCCTTCAACATCATAAGAGCCCCATCCTTCAACATCACAAGAGCCCCAACCTAGACTGCTGTATGTCCCTGAAAATGACATTTCTTCATTCACACCTTGACTTCTTTCCATCCAATCTTGGTGCTATTAATGAGCATGGTGAAAGGTTTCATCAGGATATCAGTATAATGGAGGTAGGCTACAAAGGGTGTTTTAATCCCAGCATGATGGGGGACTACTGTTGGTGTTTTCAAAGAGAATCACTGTTAGTCATAAGCATAGAGCCAAATGCTTTAAATATTTTTTAATATTTTCTACTTCAGGTGAGAATTTGTTGTTTATTGTCCTTGAAGCATTCTTTATAATTACGTACTTTATAACAGGGAATTAGTTTTCTTGACTCATTATCTTACCTGTATTGTAAATTTTGATGGAACATGATTTATAAATACAGTAGACCCCCGGATTTCGTACTGCTCCCAACTCGAACAATTATGTAAGTGTATTTTTGTAAGTGCTTTTGTAAGTGCATTTTTGGGGGTCTGAAATGGACTAATTCGTTCAGTAACGGCACTCGAACAGCCTTCTCGAAAGAATTATTGACGCAATCCGGGGGTCCACTGTATACAATTCTTGAAAAAATATGCTTTCCAATAACTAAAAATTCTGACATGTTAGCTCAATTTCAACTTCAAATTTGGAATCATCATGCTCATATTACAAAGAACATCGACATTTATCTTAGCAGATTGAACATATATTTTGTTGTCTAGTGTAATCAAGCACCCACAATACAAGTTTGTCCTTTCACCTGCTTCCAATTTTAAATACGTATAACGAAAGTGTGGAAAAATATTAAATAAAGTATATCCCCCTCTCTTTTTCTGAAGACAATTTTTGCTTTACTTGTTAAAGCATTATGCAGAAGAAATGGTAGTATAGAAAAATGAACTGCCAAAATATACTGCAATAAAAAAAAAAAAAAAGTATGGAGTTTCATATGCTTAAAGATAACTTGCAAGAATCACTTACCACAAGAAAGAAGACTGGTTTCTCATCGCTGAAGAATAAATGAGAGTAAATTACCTGAGTTACTAGTGAGGAAAGTGCAGCTAATAATGGAGCTGTAGGTTGAAGAGTAAGCAGCAATTCACTGAGAGGAAGGTGCGGATCACTCAGTAGTCTGTACTCCAGCTCTACCACTGTAGTGTGAAAGCTCCGTGCTGTTTTATGAAGAGCTGAAGCAAGTGATGACAAATATAATCCACAACGATATTTTTTATCTGAAAAAAGATGAAAAAAAACTTTATAGTACTGTATTTGAAACTATTTCAGTTTTCAAGTTCTATGAATAAATCATATAATTAGCAACCTGTCAGTACAGCCTCTAATACCAATAACAGACTGTTAGATCTTTTTCTGCCCAGTAAATTAACTATTTACACTCTCCTGCATACCTGCATTTCCTGTTTGCTCACTGCACAGGCCATCCACTCCAATCAGCTGCCTGTCTCCATTCAACAAAGGCCTCTTAATAACATGGGGAACCTTATACAGTGGAACCCCAGATTTTGTACTTAATCCGTTCCAGAAGGTCGGTCTAAATCCAAGACGTACGAAAACCGAAGTAATATTTCCCATAAGAAATAATGTAAATACAATTAATCCTTTCCAGACACCCAAAAATATTAGCAAAAAAATACATTTTTTAAAGAATAACTATAGTTTTACATACAGAAAACAATGAGAAATAAATATAAATGACTAATTTTAATGATAAATGAACATTACATACCTTTATTGAAGACTCTTGTTGGCATATTGATGAAGGCAAGGATGGGAGAGGGAGTTGAAGTTATTGTTTGGAAGGGGAATCCCCTTCCATAAGGACTTCTGGTATCAAAGCCCTCTCTGGGGTTACTTCCCTTTGTCTTTTACTGACACTGGACCCCTGTCGCACTAAAAATCTGTCCAGAGAGCTCTGTTTCTGGCCTCTCTTTAAGATTTGCCTAAAATGGGACAAGGTATTGTCATAGAACATGTTGCAGATACAGCTTGTATCAGCTTGGTCAGGGTAATATTTTTCAACAAAAGTTTGCAACTCATTCCACTTTGCACACATGTCCTTAATCACTGAAGAAGACACCTTCTCCCCTCTCTCTTCCTCCTCCTCTGAAGCAATTTCTTCAGCTGTGGTCTGTTGCTGTTCCAGATGAAGGTCTTGCAGCTTTTCAGTGGTTAGCTCTTCCCTGTGGTCCTCCACCAACTCTTCCACATCCTGGCCACTCACATCCAACCCAATGGACTTCCCCAAAGACACAATAGATTCCACAACAGGCGTAGGGGTCAACAGGGTCAACCTCAAACCCTTCAAAATCCTTCTCTTGGACACATTCTGGCCACAATTTTCTCCAAGCAGAGTTCAAAGTCCTGGAAGTCACTTCCTGCCAAGCCTTACCTATAAGGCTTATGCAATGGAGGATATTGAAGTAATCCCTCCAGAACTCTCTTAGGGTCAATTCAGCCTCCGAGGTCACTTCAAAGCACCTTTGAAACATTGCTTTCGAGTAGAGTTTTTTGAAGTTAGAAATGACCTGCTGGTCCATGGGCTGGATGAGAGGAGTGGTGTTAGGAGGCAAGAACTTCACTGTTATAAAACTGAAGTCCCTACACAATTGGTCTTCCAAGTCTGGAGAATGAGCAGGAGCACTGTCCAGTACCAGGAGGCACTTGAGTGGCAATTTATTTTCCAGGAGGTATTTTTTCACACTCGGGCCAAACACTTCATGGACCCAGTCAATGAAAATTTGCCTCGTGATCCATGCCTCATTATTAGCTTTCCACATCACACACAATTTACTCTTGACAACATTGTTTTTCGTGAACACTCGGGGATTTTCAGAGTGATACACCAGTAAAGGCTTCACTTTGAAACCCCACTAGCATTACCACAGAACAAAAGTTAGCCTCTCCTTCATAGGCTTGTGTCCTGGCAGTGCCTTTTCCTCCTGTGTAATTGTAGGTCCTCTCTGGCATTTTCTTCCAAAAGAGGCCTGTTTTGTCACAATTGAACACTTGTTGGGGGACAAATCCTTCAGCCTTTACGTACTCCTTGAATTCATCAACGAATTCTTTTGCCGCACGTTTGTCTGAACTTGCAGCCTCACCATGCCTTACAACACCGTGTATGCCACTAAGCTTCTTGAATTTGTTGAACCAGCCTCTGCTGGCCTTAAATTCACTAACATCACCACTCGTTCCAGGCATTTTCTTAACAAGATCCGCATGAAACTGCCTTGCCTTTTTGCAAATGATCGACTCCACAACACTATCTCCCACTCTGTTTTTTGTTAATCCACACCAACAACAACAACAACTTCTTCATATCTTCAATTGTTTGTGATCTCTGTTTTGTTAGCATATTTACCCCTCTCGCAACTTTAGCTTCCTTGATTTCTATTTTCTTTGCCAGGATGGAACAGATTGTTGATTTCGATTTCACATACATCCCATACAGCCCAAAAACGATAAATGCCATCCTAGAAAATACCTCAAATTCGCTATTTTAAACCTAACACAAAGTCAAATATTTTTTTTCCCCATCATGCACCATGACAGGCACAATTTTTTTTATACTGTTCACACTCACTGCACAGACCCATTCTCTCATATCTAGGTCAAAATTTACCACTCACAGCTTATCTGAGTGAGCTGAGTTCATTTTATGAACATAGGTGTAGATATGTCATTTTGTCTGACTTTTTTGGGTTATCCTAGGTTCTCTACACATATGCTGCCATGTATGATAATCTATGTAGAGAAAATAGCTTTTTTGTTTCAGCTTTATGGTGCATTACAAGTGTACGTATATCACAGTTAGCCCTGTGCTACCCTGGGCCACCCTGCCTTGGTGGGAATTGGCCGATGTGTTAAAAAAAAAAAAAAAAAAAAGCCCTCTTCGTACCTCCACTGAAACACTCGGTATTATGCCAAATATTATTCATTCTGGAGTATTTAACATGTTTTTATGTTATTTATATTGTTTATTATGTCATATTAGATCGATTGTGATAGGTAAATAAGCCGTAGTGTTGATATTAGTGTAATAATAAAGCATAATCCCCTGCATCATGAAACTGAGCTCATGGCAACCGACAGTGGCTTCAAAGCCACCTTATCTTTAACCCTTTTGAGGTCGGTGCCGTACTAGTACGTTTTACGAGCAGGGGTTGGTGCCGTACTAGTACGCGTAAATTCTAGCGGCTTCAAATTAAGTGGGAAACGGCTGGTAGCCCTACATATGAAAGAATGGGTCTATGTGGTCAGTGTGCGCAGTATAAAAAAAATCCTGCACCACACACTGCATAATGAGAAAAAAAAACTCTGACCGTATTTTTCGTTTAAAACAGCGACTTTGTAGTCTATTTTCGTATGGTATTTATTGATGTATTCTCGTTTTCTTGGTCTCATTTGATAGAATGGAAGATATATTACAGAAATAGAGATGATTTTGATTGGTTTGACAATGACAAGTACCTTGAAATTGAGCTCAAAGTAGGGAAAATGTTCGATTTTTGACGATGTTCAGGAATAAAAAAATCACACCATGCGTCCAATACACATCAACTGGCGAGTCTAATATTCATGCACAAGTGCTCTGATATTATTTATACCATTTTTACAATGATGCAGTTGTATACATAACAGTAAATCTTCTATTTTTTGCGAGAATAAAAATTCAAAATGAAAAGCAAAAGTAATGTAAGAGGGGCCTGGAGACGTGACTAATGAACAGAGAAGATGTTATTTTAGTGCCATTAATGTCTACCTTGTTTATCCTGGACCCTATCTTGAAATTGGCATTGTTTGAAATTTGTGTGAAATTGGCCAAATTGCCATTTTCTGACCACTATTTTGGGTAGTTGAAATTGGTAAATAGGCGGTTTCTTGTACTCAATCGATAGAAGAAATAGAGTTCTAGCGAAATAGCTATAATTTTAGTAGATTGAAACATTGGAATTTGCCGAAAATAGGGCTCAAAGTGGGCAAAATCGCCGATGCGTAAATGTCAACAATACCACTAACTTCGCGAAAGCATAATTCCGTTAGTTTTCTATCAAATTTCATCATTTTGGTGGCGTTATGATCGGAAAGAGATTCTCTATCATTTCATAAGAAAAAATTATTATTATTTTTTTCCAAAAAATTTTCGACCCCCAGGCCTGTCGACCTCCAAAGGGTTAATGGACAATGTACTGTGTATGTGCTTTACACAATGAGAAGCATTTCTTTTATTCGTTGGAACCATGGCTAGGGCTAAAAGCAAGCAGGTTATAACAATAAATGAAGAAAAAGAAATTGGAATGACTTATGCAGCAAGTAGCACCACCAAACAGTAGCAGCAGGTTGGTGTGGCGACCCTGGAAATTTGAAATTATGCTAACCGAAATTAGTGCCAAATAACTGATGGAACCAGATGACTAATTGCCAGATTTGTGATGGCGGACCTGTATAATGATGGGGCCCCTGATAGTTAAACCCTTAGCACCTGGTTCGCTGGTCAGGAGACATACCTATATGGGTGTGTAACATACGCCGAATAAAATGTAACATACTCTTAGCATGTCACAGTTCATGATGTATATCTACATGAGGGGCCTTGGTGTCAATAACATAGATCTATACATGATGGACAGTGAAAGGGTTAAGAGGTACACTGGAAAGTAAATGTATGTGTATATGGAAGGTAAGCAGAAGTATGTAAGATTTACCTGTTATGTTACATGTTCATGAGATGGAAAGTAATCTTGCCAGAGCACAAAACAATTAACAGGTTTCCATTTCACACTTATTTAACAGAACAGTAGTGTCTCCCTGTCCACCAACTTACTACCTGTGTGCAAGCAGGATGGTTTGTTTGGTATGTAAATCTGATTCTACAGTGACATTAAGCAGGGCCATATACTCTTACAATGAAGTGACTGTTGGTGACATTTCAGTGATTCAGGTACCACTTTCAAGTACTTTTTTTCAAATTTACTGGATTTTTTATTTGGAAAATGTCTAGATATAAGCTTAGTGCTTCTTCCAATTTTCCATTTCAGCCTCCATTTCTCATCGATCAGTGGATAACAATCTTTAGCCAGTTTCGAAGAATGGGTTTCAAACATCAACATTTACATCAAGAAAACCTGTTTTATATCACATATGCAGATATGTGAAAAATAAATTTACACCATAATAAAATTTTCTTGGCATTTCAACATTTTTCAAGGATATATACTAGATACAGTGGTACCTTGGTTTACGATATTTTTTCGTTCCAGAATGCTGTTCAAGTGCCATTACCAAACAAATTTATCCCCATAAGGAATGATGTAAAATAGACTAGTCCTTTTAGACCCCCAAAAATACACTTACAAAAGCATTTAAAAAAATAAATTTACATAAAAGGGCGAGTTTGGGAACCATCGTAAACCGAGGTACCACTGTATTCTCAAATGCCAGTTTAGCAGTACTGTACTCATAAACTCAACATCTGAGCCATTATTCTGAAATCATTTGTGGGCAATGATAATGTTACTCTACATTCTACTAAATTCAAACTGAATTGTAAATAGTCAATGAATGATGAAGCATATAGTGGTGAAAAGATCAAATGAAAGATCTTTGACCAAAAAAAACTGATGTTAAACAACATTTTAAGATATAAAAAACCTACTACCATCCTTACATTTTTAATCTAGCTGCTTCAAAGTATGTAAAGTAGCATCTCAATTTAACAACCCTGATTTAAAGAATACAGGTCGGCCATCACTAATCCGGCAATCAGTTATCCGGTTCCATCAGTAATCCGGCACTAATTTCAGCTTGCATAATTTCCAATTTCATCATAATACTGACTCAAATTTCATCATTATACTGACTCAGAAATTGTGCAGATGGTTGTAAATCCACAGCAGCAAGCCAGTGGAGAAGAAAGCAGTGATGAAAATGAGGAAGATGTAGCAGAAAGAGTTTCTATTGATAGGTTAATTCAGTTGACAGGTGAACTGCTAAAAGGTCTAGAGCAATGCAGTTTTATAAGTGAACAAGAAATAATGAACATTTACATGCTGCAGGATAAACTAATCAAAGAAAGGCCAAAATATAAGTGTATTCTAACCTAACCACTCTGTAATCCGGCAAACTCACTAATCCGGCACACTACAGGTCCCAATGATGCCGGATGAGTGATGGCCAACCTGTACCAAATTTAGATGACAAAAACAATGGCTGGATGACTGGAAACAATGGACAAAGTCTGTTAAATCCAAAATTGTCTGTTACTGTTACAGTTTACTGGGTAAATTAATTTCAGATTTAACTGACAAAATCCATTAAATCCAAAATTGTCCATTAGTATTGGTATGGTCTGCCAAGTAATTTGGTTTCAGATTTAATGGACACATACCATTAGATCCAGAAATGCCCATTTTTGTTACAATTATGGAAAAACAATTTCATCATTTGTATATGATAGGCAATTGGCATTAACAGATACCCCCTTCCCTTATCATTCACTTAAATGTGTAGTGCCACAAGGGGCAAAATTTAAACCAACGCACAATCAGCTATGCCTAAGACTTCTGCAGATTATTTTTTAACGCTTAATTTTTCTATTTGTACATATTATTTTGGGCCAAATTTTGTTTATGCTATATTGTACAGATGGTTATCAAGGAGTGTAGCTATTGTCATACTGGACTGCCTGTAATTAACAGAATGATGAGTAAACTAGTGAAAAAATGGGTAAAGACATTTAGCAAGATGAATCCCGAATGAAACAAAATGCCAAGTAGCAACACTGAACTAATACAGTGGGACAGATTTAAAAGCCGGTCAAATAAATACATTACTGGGAAGGGATGAGTAGGAGAAGGATCTCTCTAGCATGAGACAGTAGATCTATTTCAATGCTCCACTATAATTAAGAAACAAGGAGCACAGCTCAAAATCCAGCCTCTCTACTGTTCTCTTGAATGAAAACAAATACATTTTAGCACATATTTTAATAGTTTTTCCTTATTAGTTATTAATAAGAAATCCTTTATTCATGAAAAATTAAATGACCTACCTAGCATGCACCTGTAAGCCTAATGAAGTGTTGTTCCATTCTTGTTGTTATGACTCACTGGCGCAAAAACATTAACTGATAAAGGCTCATTTTGCTATTTGTACTTGCTTTTCTAAATAATACAGTAATTCAAAACAAGTTCCACCTCAGATAATGAAGCCACATGCAATGCCCTTCACACTTACCTGTATTAACTCGTACAATGTCATAAGTATTACAAAAATTTGTAATCTTCTTGTAGTGAGTCCCAATACTTAGTATCTTGTGGATGATGGCAAACTCACTTGGATGAAGAAAACCCAGGTCATTGGAAACCTGTAAACATAGAGAGGGGTGTATGAGATTTCAGTATCAAATACAATACTACTCTATTATAGTAATAAGGAATGTGTCTTGGAAATCCAGCAGACAACTAACCACCTTCCCTATTAATGTCATCTGGCTAGCTATTGCTTCTACAACCAGCCAGTAAAATTACTATTGTGTATGAGTGTATGTATGTATGTAACTATGTACGTTATGTATGTATGGTATGAATCTATGGTATGTATGTATGTACATGTATGTATGTACAGTGGACCCCCGAGTTTCGTAAAAACTTCACTCCTGAAGTCTGCTCAAGTGCCATTACCGAACGAATTTACTCCCTTCAGGGAAAATGTCACGTAGGTTATTCTATTTCAGACCCCCAAAAATACTTTTCCACAAGCACTTACAATATTATACTTACATAAATGTACGATTTCCGGGGTTTACGAAACTCGGGGGTCCACTGTATGTATTTATGTATGGATGGATGGATGGATGGATGGATGGATGGATGGATGTGTGCATGCAAGTATGTATATATGTATGTATGTACATTCTTACCTATTTGTTCTTACTTATTTGTGGTTGCAGGGGTCAAGTCACAGCTCCTGGCCCCACCTCTTCACTGGCTGCTACTAGGTCCACTCTCTCCCTGCTCCATAAGCTTTATATCTCTTCTTAATGCTATTATGTATGGATCCTGCCTCCACTACATCACTCTCCAGATTGTTCCACTTCCTGACAACTCTATGATTGAAGAAATACTTCCTAACATCCCTGTGACTCATCAGAGTCTTCAACTTCCAGTTGTGACCCCTTATTGTTGTGTCCCATCTCTGAAACATCCTGTCCCTATCCACCTCTCAATATTTTATATGTTGTTATCATGTCACTCCTGTCCTCCAGTGTCATCAGGTTGATTTCCCTTAACCTCTCCTTGTAGGTCATGCCCCTTAGCTCAAGGACTAGTCTTGCTGCAAACCTTTGCACTTTCTCTAATTTTTGAAGTGCTTGACCAGGTGTGGGTGCCATACTGGTGTTGCATACTCCAATATGGGCCTGACATACACGGTGTACAGTGTCTTGAACGATTCCTTACTCAGGTGTCAAAATGCTATTCTTGGATTTGCCAGGTGCCCATATGTTGCAGCACTTGTTTTGTTGATGTGCACCTCAGGAGATATGCTCAGTATTATACACACCCCAAGATCTTTTTCCTTGAGTGAGGTTTGAAGTCTTTGGCCCCCTAGCCTGTACTCAGTCTGTGGTGTTCTCAAACCTTCCCCAATCTTCATGACTTTGCACTTGGTGGGGTTCAGTTCCCGGAGTCAGTTCTTGGACCAGGCTTGCAGCTTGTCCAGATCCCTTTGTAGTCCTGCCTGATCCTCATCCACTTGAATTCTCTGCATAAGCTTCACGTCGTCTGTAAGCAGGGACACCTCTGAATCTATCCTTTCCGTCATGTCATGCACAGCTATTTACTACTCAGACCAGCTTGAATGTATCAACAATACTTGCACAAGATATGAACATGGAGAATATTTAATAGCTAAGTTTAAATCTAAATACCTACAAAAACCTCTCACAGTGATAAACATCTACAGAGTACCACAGTCAAATACAGTGGACCCCCGGTTTTCGTGATTTTTTCGCTCCAGAATCCTGTTCAAGTGTCATTACCAAACAAATATATTCCCATAAGGAATAATGTGAATTAGACTAGTCCTTTTAGACCCCCAAAAATACACTTACAAAAGCACTTACAAAAATACACTTACATAATTGTTCGAGTTTGGAGCATAACGAACACTGGGGTCCACTGTATTAGCCAATTTAGTGAAAAATTATGAAGTATGATTACTGATGCACACATAAACAAAGAACACTTAATACTTACAGGAGACTTCAATATCAATCTCCTACAAGATCAGGACCCACAAGTAACTGAATTCACAAACACAATGAGCAACTACTTGCTTCTACCAACAGTAACAAAACCAACAAGAATCTCTGAGACTAGTGCCTCCCTATTAGACCTCATCTGGACTAACACCATATCCCCTCTAAAATCAGGCATAATCACAGATAATACCACAGACCACTACCCTACCTTTCTCATAACCAACCTAGGTAAATTACCCCAAGAGACTACTAAAGTTACCTTTAGACTACATAATGAGACAGCTATTAACCCTTTGACTGTTGCAACCCCTAATCCTGAGTGCTCTCCTGTTGTCGCAAAATTTTTGAAAAAAAAAAAAAAAAAATATTTTTTCCTATGAAATGATAGAGAATCTTTTCCCGGTGGTAATGACACCAAAAGTATGAAATTTGATGGAAAACTTACGGAATTACTCTCGCGAATTTATTGATCTCGGCGATATATACGCATCGGCAATTTTGCCGACTTTGAGCCCTATTTTCAGTAAATTCCATTGTTCCAGTCGACCAAACTCATAGCTATTTCTTTAGAACTCCATTTGTTCTATCGATTGAGTACAAGAAACCACCAATTTACCGATTTCAACTACCCAATAAAGTGGTCAGAAATTGGCAATTTGGCCAATTTCATGCAAAATAAAAAAGTTGTCAATTTCAAAATAGGGTCCAGAATAAACAATGCAGACATTCCTGGCACTAAAATAAGATGTTATCTGTTCATTAGTCACGTCTTTAGGCCCCTCTTATATTACTCTTGCTTTCTATTTTGATTTTTTATTCACACAAAAAATAGAAGATTTACCGTTATGCAGACTATTGCATTATTGTAAAAGTGGTATAAATAATATCAGTGCACTTGTGAAAGAATATTAGACTCACCAATTGATGTGTATTGGACGCGTGGCGTGATTTGTTTACTATTGAACATTTGCAAAAACCGAACATTTCCCCTACTTTGAGCTCAATTTCAAGGTCGTTTTCATCATGAAACTAATCGAAATCATCTATATTTCTGTAGTATGTTTTCCATTCTATCAAATGAAACCATAAAAAAGAGAATACAACCATAAATACTATACGAAAATACACCTCAAAGACGGCGTTTTAATCCAAAAATACGATTGGAGTTTTTTTCTCTCATTATGCAGAGCACACTGACCACACAGACCCATTCTCTCATATGTGGGCCTACCAGCTTTCTCCCGCTTGATTTGAAGCCACTAGAATTTGTGAGTATATATACGTCCGAAACAGTGGCTCGTAAGACGTATACAGTCATCCCTCGGTTTTCGGTTTTAATCCGTTCCAGATGGATCGGCTAAAACCAAAATCGGCGAAAACCAAAACTATTTTCCCCATAAGAAATAATGGAAATTCAATTAATCCGTTTCAGAAACCCAGAAGTTTGGAAAAAAATTTGGGGGCCTTAAAGATAGATTTACATGCACAAATGAATGAAATGAATGTGGCACTTACCCTTACTGAAGACTGATGTTGTTGGATGGAAGAGAGATAGGAGGGATAGGGTAGAAACCCTAATTTTGGAAGGGAATCCCCTCCATAAGGACTCTAGGTACCAAGTCCTCATCTGGGGTCACTTCCTTCTTTGTCTTTTAATCCCACTAGGACCAGCTTGTGATTCACTGCACACCTGTGGCACTAAATATCTCTCCAGAGAGCTCTGTATCTGGCGTGTTCTTTAAAATGTCCCTAAAATGGGACATGGAATTGTCATTGTAAAAGTAGCCAGCACGGATTGCAACATCTTTGTCAGGGTGATGTTCCTCCACAAATGATTGCACCCTACTCCACATTGCACAAATCTCCTTAATCTTTGAAGAAGGCACCTTACATCTTTCTTCCTCCACTGAAGCAATTTCCTCAGATCTGTTTTGTTGTTGTTGCAGCTCAAGCTCTTGCAGCTCTTCAGTGGTTAGATCTTCATTGTGGTCCTCCACCAACTCTTCCACATCCTCTCCATTCACATCCAACCCCATAGAAGTCCCCAATTCCACAATACTTTCCACAACTTCCATAGGCTCATCAGGGTTAGCTTCAAACCCTTCAAAATCCCTCTCTGTACACAATCTGGCCACAACTTTCTCAAGCAGAGTTCATCGTCCTGGAAGTCACTCCTGCCAAGCTTTATCTATAAGGCCTATGCAATGGAAGATATCAAGTGAGCCTTCCAGAACTCTTTAGGGTCAATCTAGTGTCTGAGGTTACATCAAAGCACCTTTGAAACATTGCTTTGGTGTACAGTTTTTTAAAGTTTGCAATGACCTGCTGGTCCATGGGCTGGAGGAGAGGAGTGGTGTTAGGAGGCAAGAACTTCACTTTTACAAATCTGAATTCCTTAGACATTTGGTCTTCCAAGTCTTGAGGATGACCAGGAGCATTGTCCATTACCAGGAGGCACTTAAGTGGCAATTTATTCTCCAATAGATATTTCTTCACACTGGGGCCAAACACTTGATTAAACCATTCCAGGAAAATTTCCCTAGTGACCCATGCCTTAGCATTAGACTTCCAAAACACACACAATTTACCTTTGTCAACACTGTATTTGCCGAACACTCTCGGATTTTCAGAGTGATACACGAGTAAAGGCTTCACTTTTAAATCCCCACTAGCGTTCCCACATAACATAAGAGTTAGCCTGTCTTTCATAGGCTTGTGTCCTGACATTGCCTTTTCCTCCTGTGTGATGTAGGTCCTCCTTGGCATTTTCTTCCAAAAGAGGCCTGTTTCGTCACAATTAAACACTTGTTGGGGTTTAAATTCTTCTGCCTCTACATATTGTTTAAACTCACGCACAAATTTTTCAGCCCCATGTTTATCTGAACTGGCACCCTCACCATGCCTTACAACACTGTGTATGCCAGTTCGCTTCTTGAAGTTTTCGAACCAGCCTTTGCTGGCCTTAAATTCATCAACCTCAACACTGGTTCCAGGCATTTTCTTTACAAGATCGGCATGCAACAGCCTTGCTTTTTCACATATGATGGATTGCACAACACTATCACCTGCTAGCAGTTTTTGGTTTATCCACACCAATAACAATTTCTCCATATTTTCCATTGTTTGTGATCTCTGTTTCGTTATCGTATTCACCCCTTTCGCAACATTAGCTTCCGTGATTTCCTTTCTCTTTGCCACAATGGAACTGATGGTTGATGGGTTTTTCTTGTATATCCTGGCGAGCTCGGCAATACGTACACCACTATCATATTTTTCTATTATTTCTTTCTTCATTTCTACAGTGTTCCTCACTTTCTTTACCAAAGAACTGGCACTAGGAGCTTTCTTTGGGCCCATGGTAGCTTATTTAGTAGTCACACACAATAATCAAGGGCCAAAAACAATGAATTGTTAATAAATGTTTTGTATAAACTCCTGGGGTGATGTTCACTCAAGCGTAAACAATGCTAGACTGCGTGACAATGTGCGTGGGAGGTGCGTGGGTGGCGGGCCTACGGCCTTTGTATGTGCGCGGCACTAGTGGACAGGTCCCATACGATCGGCGAAAACTAAAACAATCGGCGAAAACTAAGACAAATTTTCCCTGAAAAAAGTCGGCGAAAACCAAAATCGGCGAAAACCAAAATCGGCGAAAACTGGGACAAGCGAAAACCGAGGGATGACTGTATATATGACGGAAACAGTCAAAGGGTTAATAACTTCATAACAGCTATGTCAAACATCGACTGGCAAACTGAGTTAGACACCTATACAGATACTGACATATGTATTAATATTTTTTTAAAAAAGACCCAATACCTCTATAACATGCATTGCCCTAAAAAAACTAAACAGATCACAGATAAGAGACTAAACAGTCCCTGGCTAACATCCAGCATTCTCAAATCCATTAATATAAAACACCTATATGAAAAACAGTACAGAATGGGTCGAATAACAAGAGACCAAACAAAACGTTACTCACCAAACCTAACCAGCCTGATAAGAAGGTCAAAAAATTGTATTATGAGAATAGATTACATAACTTAAAAGGTGATATGAAAAGACCTGGAAAACCCTATCTGAAATTCTAGGAACTAAAAGATATCCAGAAACAGAACAATCAAACTGACATAGGAAAAAAGCTGGCAAGCAAAATCCCAAGTTCAAACACTCCACCTAACGACTACCTCACTGGCACCTACCCGAATACACTATTCTTAGCTCCGACCAACGCATTAAAATACAAGGCAGGAGATCTAAATAACTTACCACCTTTTATATACAAAAAAGCTTCTCAAGTACTATCACCAATTATTGCAACACTCTTTAACAAATCCATTGAATCCTCCACCTTCCCATCAATACTCAAAATAGCGAGGGTTACCCCCATACATAAAGGAGGAGATCAAACAGACCTGAATAACTATAGGCTAATATCTAACTTACCCCTTCTCTCCAAAATCTTTGAAAAATTAATTCATAGGCAAATCTATTCCTACCTCATCTCCCACAACATACTCAACCCCTGTCAGTTTGCTTTCAGGCCTAATAAAAACACAAATGATGCTATTATATACATGCTAGAAATAATATACACCGCTCTCAAGAAAAAAGAAATCCCACTGGGAATCTTCATTGATTTACATAAAGCTTTTGATACAGTTGACCATGATCTGTTACACTTAAAATTATCACACTATGGTATAAGAGGGCACTCCCTCAACTACCTAAAGTCATACCTTAGCGACAGAAGCCAATATGTGTACATAAATGGAGCTAACTCTTCCACACAAACAATTACAGTTGGTGTCCCGCAGGGAAGTGTTCTTGGACCACTTCTCTTTCTCATTTACATAAA